>SNQJ01S0095752.1:34284-48761 GCA_010110895.2 Picea sitchensis
CTTTTTCACATGAATTAACCACCTCCATTCCTACTTACCATACTTTCGTTTGTTTCACCACCATTTGCATGCCTTCACTCGAAAAACTCACTTGCACAGAAGTTGTTACTCAACTCTTTGACGGAGTATTTTACTGAGCTATTAGCTATGGGAGGCTCTGTTATACGGTACGAACCTACCACGACAGCCTTGTTAGAACACTATCCCGAAGCCTATCAAATTTTTCTGCAGGCAGGATGGCTCGATTATTTTCAGAGGCTCCAGGGATTTGATCAACAAAAGGTTCTGCAATTTGCTCAAAATCTCCAGGAAGACCATTCCATTGTTCAAGGGGTTTGGATTTCAATTACAGAAGAGGATATAGCACAGGTTTCGGGTCTCCCTACCAATGACATTCGCATGTTCAGCCACAAACATATCATCTTGAATGCCCAGCAGGATTTCCTCTTGCCAGGGGAACAAATTGAACCTAAAGGCCAGGGTGTTCGACTCAGCTGGTTGCCGCCTCCATGGCCGAAAGTTGAAAAATTCGTCAAACATTACCTTACCTGTGAAGGCCGATACCAGGTAGTCTACCAGCACGATTTTGTCCTGTTGTCTCATTTACGACATAATAGATTGGTGAACATTCTTTATTATTTGCTCGGTTGTCTTAAAAATATGTCGCACTACTGTAAAAAGGCTAAATATCCCACCCTTTCACTCACCCATCACTGTCTCGTTCAACTGCTTATCCAAAAGGGTTTTTCTCAACAAAACCCTCCACTAAAAAATCCACCCATAGATCCCCAAGAAGCTGCTAAAATTCCTGAAAATCTGCAGGAACAACAACCACAAAACCCTCCAGATTCTCCAGAAATACCTACCAGTCCGCCTACAGACCCAATCAATCCAATTAACCCCCCTACCATACCAAGCCCACCCCACATTTTACCAGAATCATCCACTCTTGCCCTTCATATTCTTAGTGATGATTCTGAACCAGACAATTCTCCCTGTCCCATCATTGAGGAAAAGCCCCCACATAAACGAAAGAAAATTCCTTTCTTTCCTCCCTTTTTACAAAGAAAACGAACAAGGCCTCAACAAGGGCAGCCACTACTGCCACTGCCCTAGACCCCCAACCCATCCGACTAATACCCTGTACACCTCTAACCCCCCAAATGCTGAAATCTTTGCCTATTCCACCCACGGGAACTGAAACACAAGAACCAGACGCCCAACATGTTGTGACATCATCCATTTCAAACCCAGTAGCTGAAACACAAGAACCAACTACTCATTCAGTGGTTGAAACACAAGAACCAGCTATACTGCCACACAAGAACCAGCTACAGCTGAAACACAAGAATCAATTGCTGATATTGTTATTGAGACACATGACTCAGATGCCCAGGGAGCTGCAACATTACTTTCTTTACATCAAGAAGCTGAAACACAAGAATCAACTGCCCATCCTGTAGCTGCTCCACAAGAACCAGCTAGTGAGGTTGTGACTGCTACACAAGAACCAGTCACTCCTCAACTAGAACCAACAATGGCCTATGTCTTACAAGAAAATGAGTTCCTAAATTCTGAACTGGAAGCCTACAAGCAAGAGCTAGCCATGGAAAAGGAAGCATATGAGAAGGAACTTAACTTGCACACCCTAGCTCGCATAGTAACCATGTCAGAGGGGACTACAACAGAGAGTTTGTGTAAATAATATATGTGCAGTCAATGTGGGGACATCTACTATCAAGCAGGCTATAAAGTAATTCAAATTCCAATGCCAGGATCTCCCCCTGCACCTTCAAATTTTGTAGTCAAAGAAGAACACCCTGTTGTTACACAAGAACTAGCAGAACCTTCTAAAATTAAGATTGAGCCCTAGCTTGCAACAAATGTCAAATCTGAAACCTCTATTTTTGTTAATAAAGCTGTACAGACATTGTCTATCGATGAACCTGCCCCTCCCAGCCAGATCAATACCCACACCTTTGTGGGACAAGCCACTCAGACCTTACCTCAGCCTACTACTTGCAATGCTGAAACACAAACTCAGCCATGGGATGAGCAGGCAATAATACAGAAATGGAAAAAAGAGTCTGCTGTTACACAGGCCAAAATCCTAAAGGAACATAGATAAATATGGATAAATCATATCTACTCAAATTGGGAAGCTTTGGAGCAAACATGCCAGGAATCTCGTACCCTTAAGAAACAGAATAAAGAACTAAAAGGCAGATTGCTCCTGATATTTGACTTGGCACAAAAGCTATTGGCTGCAAGGAAACCATCCTGCAATTATTCTCTATTCCTCGTGGAACGACTTACATGGTTTCAGATCAAATCAGTCAAAGAAGGTAAATCCCATGCAGTATTAAACCCAACAGACTTTGTTAAAACCTTTGCAGAAGCCTTTGCTATGGATCAACACCTCCTCTGTGAGGCATATTTTCATAATGAGGCCATCCCTAAGAACCGATAGCTTAACCTTAACCCTCTTGTCAGTGACATCCAGATTCGGGAACTTACCTATTTCCTCAACAATCAGATTATATGGCAAGATGACTTCCTAGATGCCAAGCACAATGAGGATAATTGTCTTCTCTGGATAAGGCCAGAACCACAAAATGCTGCCACCTTTGTTACAAAATATTATCAGTTTTTAAAGAAACTAGGGATGACTCAACACATTTAGCAATTACAGACATCAGTGTTTCAGGAGTGTCAACATTTCATTAAATCCATAGAGATTGCTGCCCTACAGGCAAATAACATGTTTTGGCAACAATATACTGAGAAAAGACAGGAACACAATCCTTTTAGCCCCACTAATCTTGAAATAGCAATCTCCAGGGTGCCTAGCTACATCAAGTGTGTTCAGCAATGTGCTGAAAGTTGGATAGGGTATCAGTTTCATTTTCCTATCCTTTGGATGCCAGCAGAGAAATATCAAATTCATTATAAGTTGCCCAAAAAGACAGAAACAACAGCTTGGCAAAGGTTACAACGCATTCAAGGGTTCAGAGCTCCAACAGACATCACCTTCCACAGCTACTGCTTGAGTAACTTGCACGCTCAGAGTCGGTATTCAGATTCTGATTCATAGTGAAGTTGCCTGAGGACATGAAACATCTTAAGTTGGGGGGGATGTTAGGACCATACAATGTACCCTTTTACTCACACTTTTTGCTACCTTTACACCCTTGTTTCACTCACATTTAAACTCACATTATAGCCTTACCCTATCTTTCTAAAGGTATACAACGTCTCTTCTCTTTACTATATGTTTAATCTGTTTTGCATATAATTTTACATTACTCTCGTACTTAACCATTGATCAGAGATATATAAGTGCTAAAATAGTTCGAACTGCAGATTAGCATTGAGGCCCGTTGTTGAAATAGTTAAAGCATGCAAACCCTGTGGCTGAAAAAACAACTCACACAGAAGAAGTTGTTATACAGTCCGTGGTCAATGATGCTGAAACAACAACTCACACAGAAGAATCTATTACACAGTTTGTGGTCAACGATGCTGAAACAACAACTCACACAAAAGAAGTTGTTACACAGTTTGTGGTCAACGATGCTGAAACAACAACTCACCAGAAGAAGCTGTTACACCCTCCGTGGTCTATGATGCTGAAACAACAACACAAATTATTACATTGACCACAACGGCCGCACCTTGAGCTAGCATTAACCATCGTTTTTGCCTGAGACCAAGTTACTGAAACAATCATAACACAAATCCCGTGATTTGTGATGCTGAAACATCATACAACAACAATAACAAGAAGACAAATAAAGAAGCTGTTACTCCAGCCACAACAACAACACCTCACTCAGCACTTGTAATAGTATTCTGTTGCAGGAGACTAGGGTATCCTATTCCAGTTTAGAAAGTCGATCCGACTAAGAATAGGACTCAGATGTACACCTGTAATTTGTTGATCAAATTGTATCGAAGGGATTCTACACTTTAAATAAGAGGAAATCATCATTAGAGAGGATCTTCGATTTTTGCTAAGAAGGATTTACAGAGAAAGACGTGTTTCATTTCAGACTTGTAATATGATACAGTTGACAGATGAATAAGAGACTGTTGTGAGCATTTCTCTTTAGTTCATTTCATTTAAGGGGAATCTTGTGAGAAGGGAGGGCCCACCTTCTTCACAAGATTCACCCATTGACTTTGTAGAGTGTTAGTGTTATTTCTGTTCATGCCTTGATTAAATTCTGTTTTGCTGAAACACTACTTTACTGAACTCTGTTTTGCTGAAACACTACTTTGCTTGATTTTGTCTTGCTAAAACTTTGCTTTACCGATTGCTACATTGTTTTCATATGATTCAAGCTTGGGTAATTGTTAGTCATTCCAGTTAGCAATCCTGCTTGGTGAATTTATGAAAGCTTGATAATCAGAAATGAGTGCTGAAGTTTCCTGCTTAGGGAATAGAGTCCTGTTCTCTGTTAGAGATAGTTAGCCTTCAGTGCATGTCAATTATTTTAATGAATTCATGAAAGTGTGCTAATCAGAAACGGGTGCTGAAGTTTCCTACTTAGGGAATAGGGTCCTGTTCTCTGTTAAGAGTTAGTTAACCTTTAGTGTGTGTCAATCATTTCAATCAGTGATGAGTTCATGAGAGTGTGATGATCAGAAACAGGTGTTGAAGATTCCTGCTTCAGGAATAGGGTCCTATTCTCTGGTTACAGAATAGTTGGTCTTTCTTGTTGCAGCATCTTGTTGTTATTTAATGTAATCTAGGATTCTTTAATTAATCATTTCTTTAAACTTTGAGCTCTGCAATAGGTAGGTTGCTTTCCTGTAATTCAAGTTAGAACTTCAGTTTGTTCAAGGCAAAGTGTGATTAATATGTTTTCACTACAACTCTAGGTTGCTTTTGAGATTGAGCATATATAGTGCGTGATTACCTTTGAAATAATAGACTTCCCTGGGTTGACAATTTATGTAGCACTTGATTGTTTAGTTAAATAAGCAATTATAGTGACCAACACCTAGGCACCCGGAAAAGTTTCTCCCCAAGTATGATCTTGAGACCTCAAGATTTCCCGAAGATCATATCAAGAAGTTCATACTCGTGATCAGGCTTATGAACGTTCAACATGAAGACGTGGTATGCAGAATTTTCCCCTACACGTTTGAGAACTTGGCTTCCACTTGGTATTTTAACTTATCAGTAGGATCCATAACCAAATGGACTAAGTTCCAAAAGGATTTCCTAGACAAATTTGCCGAAGAAACTACCATGGGAGTACTTATGACTGAATTGTTCGCAGCCACCATGACCCCAAAGGAAAGGGTCAAAGATTTCAATCAAAGATTCATGACTATCCTAAACAAGTTTCAGCCCACAGTAAAACTGGTTCAAGAGTTGCAAATTGAGGTCTATGCTAATGCTCTTCCAGCCTCTATTTCCATGTTTGTTAAAAGAGCCTCTAAGAAAACCCTCATGGAGAATTTCAAAGAGGACAAGATGATAGAGTTCCAGATGAAAGGGTGTAAAGAAGGCCAAGCATCTCTAGCGAGAAAAGAAAGCCAACCCCCTCCCAGGAGAGGATTCCTCTTGAATAGACTACCAGGGAAGCCGGTTGAACCAACTCCCGATAAAGGTAATGCGGATATAGAAGACCTGGAACACATGGTCAAGAAACTATCAAATGAGATTATAGATATGAAAAGAACTGCAGGTGAGGGAAATTAAGGCCAGAGACCCTATAAGCCTTTCTTTAAAAAAAACCGGCCTTTCAAAGCAATTGAACCTCCCTCAACCAACCTAAACATTGACTTAGGGAATGTTTCATATGATTCTTTCTATACTTACCACCAAGAGAACCACTTAGAAAGGGAATTTCCTCAGTGGGTCAATGGCATGAATTTAATGGCTAATCGTTTTCTGGGAAAAGTCTCTCTGACCGAACCACCCAACAGTTCAACCTTTAACATTGACAATCAGGAAGAGGTTGACCCACCACAAGACACGACCATGTTGATATGGGATCCCGACATGATTGCATCTTCGGACGATCTGTTTAAACCTCAGGCACCACCCACAAACACGTAGTAAGGGTCAACCCGACCCAAAAGATACCGATACCACCCATGTCTCACAAAGTAAATTGACTCCCGATCACCTGAGAATGCCTGTCACTCCTAGTAAGCAAACTCTAAGCATCCATATGCAGGAATCTCCTAAGATAGATTATAACATAGTCGAAGATTTGAAGAAGTTGAAATATAATATATTAGTTATGGATGTATGTAGAATCCCTCATTAGAAATACCTTCTGTTGTAGGCTCTAATTTCAATAGAAAACCTGGCCACTGACAACGGTCGAGAGAAGAATCTCCCCCCTATAGATTTGGCAAGAAAACCAATGATAAAAACCTACTCATAAGGAAGGAAGGAGAGGGCTTCCATGCCTCCTTTCCTTTTAACGTTCGAAGTCTTCAATAGGAATCTTCACAATTGCCTGGTAGATTCCAGAGCGTATTCTAATGTCATGCCCTTGGATGTTTGTAACAAATTAGGTGTTGTCCCTCTCAAAAGTGATAAGCATGTTATACAACTAGAAAGATCCCAGGTCAAGGTTATGGGGGAACTCAAAGATTTGATGATCAGGATAGCAACACACCCTAGTTTCATGCAGGTGATTGATATCATTGTAGTAGATATCCCTGAGGCATATGGGCTATTATTGAGCCGAGATTGGTCTGAAAAGCTAAATGGATACTTTAGTACTGACTGGGCACACCTTTGACTACCACTGAAAGGATACAAGAACATGATCCGAATTGATAGGGAGAGGTATTTGAAGCATACAATCACCAATCTAGAAGCCCCTAATGAACCAGCCTCCACGAATTTTCCCATATTGGGTAATTATTCTTGTGACTCCTACTTCGGGAACTTCCCTCCCCTCATATCCAATGTTTTGCTTACCCAAAAATCCGAGCTTCCTTTCCAGGAGAAATCACTGATGTTGACATAAGATTCTCTCTTTTGTCAAAACCCCATGCCAGGTCGAGCAGAAGGAAAGGGTGGACAACATAACGTCAACAATGGTGAAGGAAGGAATGATTGTCATTCGTGTATTTGGACCCTCTATTTTGATGGATCCAAGTTGCAAGAAGGATTACGAGTGCGGTGCATTCTAATCGACCCAAGAGGTAGGTGTCATTTCTTGTCTTGTAGGCTAGAATTCGAACAACATGACCGAATATGAAGCCCTGGTCCAAGGGTTAAAGAAAGCCATAGATCTTAATGTCAAATAATTAAAGGTTTTCGGAGACTCATAAATCATAATTAGACAAGTAAGAAACATGATGATACATTGCAATTTTCCCCACCTTTATAATTACCAGTAGGAGGTGCATAGGTTAATAGAACGCTTTGAAGTTTTCAACATTACCGCAATCTCCAGGGCAAAGAACACCCTTGTCGATTCCCTAGCCACAATAGCTTCTAGGCTATCACCTTTAGAATATTATGAAGCCTCCCGATTCACTATAGAACTGTTGTACAAGCCATCGGTACCTAATAACATTTCTAAATGGAAAGTCTTTGAAGGAGATGAACAGATCATAAGTTTTTTGACCAATCCGGACAATTTCAAAGATCTCACTATTGATGATGAAGAGTTCCAAGAGAAATCAACGGGAAGGGGTCCTATGGAAGACCAGCTTACAGATATATCAAAGGCCCATATGATCCCAAAAGGGTTAGCTAATATAGAATATCTGCTTGATCTAAAGGAATGATTCAAAGGTCCCAAAAGAACAAAGACCCGCAGCTCTTGTCCCCTCCATGAAAATGTGAATCTTGGGACCCCAGAGAACAAAAGGAATGTAAATATTAGAAAATCTATATCTAAGGAAGAAACAAAGGCCTACCTCAAGTTGTTTAGACAATACCCGGACGTTTTTGCATGGTCCTATAAGAAGTTGAAAACATATGATACTCGTATTGTTCAGCACACCATCCCGTTGAAACCTGAAGTCAAGCCTTTCCAACAGAAGCTCAAGAAATATCACCCTTCATTAGAACCTCTCATGTACTAGGAATTAAGAAAACTCCTAGATGCAAAGATAATTTTCCAGGTTAGGCACTCTGCTTGGGTAGAAAATCTCGTTCCGGTGAGGAAAAAACCGGGAGAAATTCGATTGTGCGTAGACTTCCAGAACCTCAATAAAGCTTCAAAGAAGGACAATTATCCCGTCCCACCGATGGAACAACTCTTGTAGACCATGTCGGGCTCAGAGATTTTTTCTTTGCTCGATGGTTTCTCAGGATACAATCAAGTGTTGGTTTTAGAGGAAGACCGATTAAAAACCACCTTCCGAACCAAGTGGGGAACCTTCTCTTATAAATGCATGCCTTTCGGCTTAATTAATGTAGGAGAAACCTTCTAGAGGGCCATGGACGTGGCATTCCAAGGGCTTATAAACAAGTGTGTAGTAGTATATTTAGATGACGTGACAGTGTATCCGAATGATGGGAGGGAGCACATCCAACACTTAACTCAGATTTTTGAAAGATGCAGGAAGTATGGTATATCATTAAATCCTAAGAAAACTATCTTCAGGGTTGAAGAAGGGAAGTTGTTGGGTCATATTATATATCAAGCAGGGATTCGCATAGACCCTGAAAGGATTAAGGTCATAACACAACTCTCGTTACCTCATAACAAGAAATCCATGCATTCTTTCTTCGGGAAAATCAATTTCGTGAGGAAGTTCACTCCCGACTTCACCAAAATGATCAAACCCTTACAAAAGATGATTCACAGAGATGTTGAATTTAAGTGGGATGACGAACAAAAAAATTCTTTCAACAAAATCAAAGCTGCCATATCCCGAGCTTCAGTGTTGTGAAGTCACAATTTCAATAGAGGCTTTAATTTATATACCTTCACTTCTGACCAATCACTGGCTGCAGTTTTAACTCAGAAGGATGATGACAACAATGAAGCCCCAATATCATTTATGATCACTAACCTTCAAGGAGTTGAGCTCAACTATCCTGCCAAAGACAAGCAGGGCCTATGTAGTCTATAAGGCAGTAAATCATTTCAGGTCCTACATCCTCAAGAACCACACTAAAGTGATTGTGACACACCCTGCAGTCCGATCTCTGTTCACCCAACAAGAAATGGGAGAAAGAAGAGGGAACTGGATGGCAGTAGTCCAAGAATTTGATCTAGACATAAAACCTGCCAATATGGTAAAAGGACAAGGTCTATGTAAGCTTGCTGCCAAAGCCCAGGATCAAGTAAATGAAGACTCCAGATGGGAGAATGAAATAGCTCTATGGTGTGGTGAAGTAGCATACATTCCCCCAGGACAAGATTCCTAGTACGAGGACTTGTCTTACCTACTACATCATGGAACTTGTCCCGAAATCCTCAACCCAAGAGAGAGAAGATCCCTCAGGTTAAAGTCTACACAATATCGTCTCATAAATTTAGTGCTTTTCCAGATCAACTGTGATGGGGTGTTGTTGAGGTGCCTCGAACGTGAAGACGCCGATAAGATGCTAAAGGAAATTCATGATGGCCCCGCCGGAGGACATTTTTCTATAAATACTACCACTCATAAGATTCTGAGGGCCGGCTACTACTGGCCCACCTTGTTCAAAGACGTGCATACTTACGCTAGAAACTATAAGACTTGTCAAATAAGCACTGGAAATGAGAGAAGGGCAGCAACCCCTCTTCAGCCTGTGATTGTTTCGAGGCCCTTTGAGTTGTGGGGGTTAGATATCATAGGAGAAAGTACGCCCAACTCTTCTAAGCTGCACAAGTACATTCTTACTACCATCGACTACTTCACAAAATGGGCGGAGGCCATCCCTCTGACTCATGTAAATGAGAAGGTAGTGATCCAATTCATAGAACAACAGATAATCACAAGGTTTGGTCTCCCCTCTGTTCTAGTATTTGATAATGAAACTTACTTCTCCTCTACACTATTGACAGAATTTTCTTTGGACAAATGAATCATAATCAAGTACTCTACAAATTATTACCCTCAGGGAAACGGTGTGGCAGAGTTGACTAACAAAAATATGGTAAGGATATTAAATAAGACAGTTACAGATCACCAAATAAATTGGAATAATCAAGTTCATAATGCCCTATGGGCCGATAGGGTCACACCCAAAGAAGCCATAGGAAACTCCCCATACTTTCTAGTATACGGGCAAGAAGCTATCCTCCCAAACAGGCTCTATCTGCCATCTCTTCAATTGGCCCAAGATTCCAACGAGGAACCCTCATCGACCATGCAACAAAGAATCAATACTCTACTCATGCTGGAAGAAGAGAGAGAGAAGGCTAAGTCAAAATTCCTAGCTCACCAACAAATAGTGAAACGATGGTTCAATAAGCATAAGACCAAAGAAAAGAGTTTTGAGGTAGGAGACTTGGTACTAAAATGGGACAGAGCGAATGAACCAAAAGGGAAGCATTCTAAGTTTCAGAACCTGTGGCTTGGACCTTTCCAGGTCGTTGAAAATATAGGGGCAGGTAATTATCGATTGCAAAACTTGAGGGGAGAACCTGACGCCCTTCCAGTAAATGGTCAGGCCTTAAAACAATATTTCCAATAAAAAATAAAAATAAATAAATATAATAATAATAATAAATAAATATATATATATATAAAGGAGGACATGAGTTAAGGTTATTGAAGGAAGAACAAAGATTCTTCATTCGCCCAGTGAATCACCATTTGTTGAGCTCTCAACACACCCTAAAAAAAGTCTCTGCCAAACTCTACTTTTTGGGTACCACTTATTGTTTATTTCAGAACAATGTTGTTTCTGCTTATCTTTGTTTTCTACAATTTCTCCTTGATTCTTTAAAAGTTTCCTTGAACATGTCGAAACCATCACAACTTAAAGGGAGTAACATTTGACTAAAGAATCAACCACTAAGTCATTTCACTTGATGCGTCCAACTTTCGGTACCCAAAAGAATCAGAGGTGAAAGAAAATCATCCTATAAAACTAAGGACGTCGATTGCCGGTTTTTGTCGGTGTCAGTAAACCAGGAGTTGTTCTTTCTTGATAAGCATTGCACAAGAAAGTTTCTGATGACCGACTTCATTCAGCATCAGTGAAACATGAAAGGAAATATTCATTTGTGGAGAAAGGGTGGAATCGTCGATGACCGATCCCGTAAAAACATTTTGGCGTCGACGATTTTTCTTTTGAAAGGAGTATCAACGAAGAATCTCGTAGCTCGGCACTGATCCCCGACTTCCCCTTTCAGAAAATGACATGATGGAATGTTTTATCTCTAAGATACGCTAGATACGATGCATTTAATTGATTGATTAATTCCAAGATCGCGCATCAGTCTCTAGTTTGTGCACAGAGCCCAATGACCATTTTAACTTGTAGATACAATGCATCTCCCGCCGTGCCTCTGCCATCAACCTACGTAAAATTGATTACAGGGAATTGGTAGTAAGTAGTTTAAATTTCGTCCCATTACTTGTATTAACAACTTGATGCGACTGGTAAGTTCTCTCTTGTTATATTACCCTAAATTATTATGAGCTAGAGCATTCTACGTGCAAAGAGGTCTGGAACATCTAGAGGAGAGAGATGAATGGCCTGTAGAAGGCTTCCAAGGTATAGTGAGTATTAAGAAACAAAGTTTAGCAAGAATATAGGTATGTACCAGTTTGGTTTTGATTTCATTTCACATATAAATTAAGATCTAATATTATTCTATGTGTTGGCCCTAATTGAGCGTCTTCAATTGCAGGAATGATGCCTCCAAAGAAACCTACCACCATTAAATCTCCTAGAATCCTAAAGCCACAAGAATCAGAAGTAGAAGAAGGCTCCTCCCTAGCCATTGCAAGAAAATTGGAATTCACTTCCAAGCCAGTGCCCATCATCAAGACAATCACCAAAGAAGCCTTCACTCAACCCCCGGCCTTTGGGGACACAGAGGCGAACATTGGGACCAAGACAACATTCCCATGATGGGAATATTTATTCCAGGAAATCAAGCACGAATAATTTTCCGAATATGCGCCTCATAGCGATCCTGACATGAGGAAGCTAGATGATGAGGTCTTCGTCAACATCCACAAGGATTACCTACACATGGTGGTGAGTAGGACTCCGGTATTCCCTTGCATTGAACTTTTGAAATGGCTTACTGATCATAGAAATGCACATAAGTGTGTAATTAATGATGATAATGGTCAAATTGCCAGGGTTTTCCTCCCAGTATAAGTCCAAAGGTATTACAAGATCAGGGAGCCAGATGAACGTTTGAATAAGGATTTTGTTGTGAACTTTAATCAGAAGCACAATACCAACAAAATCATGTCATCCTAGTGGAGAGAAGACTCTGGCTAGTACCTGACGACCAACCTTATATCTATCTAATGGCTCTCCTTTGTCGTTTGCATGGAGAAAAATATTGCTCCATGTTTTCAGAGGCATGGATGCCTTTAGCTTATACTATCGTTGTCTCCAGAACAAGCTTCAACTACGGTGCGATCATCTCCAAACAGCTTAGCACCTACATTATACAAGCCCAACAGTCGAAGGAAGGAGAGAATGATGCCTTCTACATGGCGTCCTACCTATTGGACGTCATCTGTGCAAGAAATGTCTTCGCAGGAATGAACCTGAGATGGCACACTTCTGAGCTCCCGGTCCATGTCTATTTTAGCATCTTGTGGGAGAACAGGTATAAAAGATCCTACTCTCTCATTTGCGACCAATTTATCACACCTATTCATTTCTTACTATTCAAGAAAGTGTGCCCAAGGTTGTCTGATGTGGCCAAAAAGGTTATATCAAAAGTCAGTCACTGGTACCTAGATAAGCGCAAAACCTACAGTAGGGTTTTTGGCGTCACAAGAGCACCACATTTGCTACCTATATATGTCCTCGACTGACTAGGGGAAATATGTTACCAAACTATCTTGCAGGGTTACAATGCCATGTTGGTGAAGGATAAGAAATGAGCATTCATACCCTATGGGTTTCATATCAGCTTCTACTAGGTTAAAGACACTACCCAGGCCAAACAAGAGAGATTAAGTCAATTGGAATTTCGGTTCCAGATGGGATGTTTTCACAAGCACAATCCCAAGGGTATGGTCTCGAAACATGCATCACAAGTATCATCTTATTGGCCTTATACCCACGGCTGGTTTGAGGATGAAATCGTCACTGAAAATGCTCAAGATTGGGATGAGGTGGTGGAAAGAATGGTTGACCCTAGAATAACCAAGTTCAATGCCATGAGTTGGGAAGAGAAAGTGACATCATTGGATGAAAGAGTGTAAAGAGTGGAAGAAATTCTCAGGACTAGGGAAGAAAGGGTAACATTCGAATCGACTGAAACGATGGAAGCTCCCTAGGAAGCCCATGTATAGAATTGGAATTTTCTTGGAACTCCAGGTGCAAGGGAAAAAGGGACACTATTTCTCCAACATGCTCAACAAATAATGGATTCGGCCCTCTTATCAAACGTTTCGACCAATAACCCAGAAGAGAGCCTAGCAAGGGTAGGCGGCTTTGAGCTCATAGACCTCGGTAGCATCAATGGGTCAGATGACCCTGAATCCACACTGTCGCCAGTCGATTCACTGGTAGGTACGACGAATCAATCGAATACCCGACCAAAACTAGTGTGCCTAACCCTCTGTCCAAGTTCATAGATATATACATTGATAATGAGAGTCCAGAGGCATCTTAGAAAACCTCTGTGCATGTAGAAGAAGAAAAAGGAGTCAAAATTAGCTTAGATACAGAAACACCCGATGTGCCAAAGACCCAAGAAGGTAGTCCCAAGGAAAAGTCATAATTAGACGTGTCAAAAGAAAGATCCCCGCAGAAGGACAGCGACGATGCCATGGCTAGAATATAGGCAAGTATTGAGATCACTCTCGACACATCCATTCCACTTGATACTCAGGTCCCTAATAGACATCAGGAAGAGGTCGAGCCTTCGAAATAAGAAAAGGAGGTTCAATAGTCTGATCTTGAACAAATATATACCACCGACAACCTAGGAAACACACTTACATGGGGCGAACAACAGATACCATAGCTGGTAGATGAAGTGGTAGACATCTATGTGATCTTCTATGATCAAAAGAGGAAGGCCATCATGCAAAGAACTGCTAAGAAGAGGAAGATTACTATGGACCATTCTATTTTGGTTACCATAGAGGAAAGATTGATCAACACAACAAATGCTTGCATGTCTGAACTAATAGGCATGGGAAGAGCCCTCTCTGATGCTGTCTAGGATAGGGCTAGGAGGGATGAAAGAGAACTAGCGGATACTCTAAAGGAATTGGAACACCTGTGATCCGGATTATTTTCGGCACGAAATGAGAGCAGAGATATAATAAAGAAATGCACAGAGATATCGCGTATATCCAGTAATATAACAGAAATATATCAGAGATGCAACCATAAACACAGA
>SNQJ01S0095753.1:13815-36586 GCA_010110895.2 Picea sitchensis
AAAGAAGAAGTGTCAACAAGCGTTATTGCAATAGTCGTGCAGTGTGCAAAAGGGGTAATGTTCAGTTGGGTGCCATACCTACTGAACCAGTTTTTGATAGACTGCAAAGATGTGCAGGACAATGGAATTGAGTTCCATTACTCTTGGTTGAACATCCTTATAGCATTGGCAGGATGAGAGGATCCAAGATTCATGGCGTTCTTGGATAGGATAGGGAAATGTTATGCGGCCAAATATGAGTCCCTCTGGCAGGCCAAGGATAACAAGCAAACAACACAGTTTTTGCAATGTTGTTAGAAGAGATACAACAACGCACATATAATGTATGGTGCATACCTATGGAGTTGATCCAAGAAACCGAAGGGATAGGAAAGTTCAAGGCATCTCGGCACCACATGTGGATACAGGATATAAGGGATCCAAATAAGGTATGGCTAGATATGTAGTATTGCATCAACAAAGAAGAAGTGGAATGGATATTTAAAGATTGGTCTGCATAGTGGCAACTTCCAGTAACAAAACCAGTCACAAGGAAAATCACGGTGCAATCCTCCATGCCTAATGACAAGGTTGAAGCAAGCTCTTCAATGAGAACAAAAAACCCGACAGATAATACTAGAACGACTGCAACGCGGAATCAGCCAACCAGGAGCAGTGCAATACCGAAATGACCTAGGAGAACAATAACAGCAAAAAAGACAAGCAGCCAACCAAAGACCAAAAATAAGGATACTCCACATGTTGGAGAGGAGAATGTCTAGGGTACATCAAGTAGGGCACAACCCTCACAGAAGATAAGGAAACCAGCTCAGGAAAAAGAGGCGCGCAATAAAATGAAGTATGACACAGAAGACCCAGTCATCACCCTAATTGAGAATGATGCGGAGCTAGTGGCGGACAAAGTACAAGATAAGGGGGAAGAAGTGGTCAGCATTGTAGAGGCGCAACGTGAGGAGATCATGGAAAATATCATAGAAGTCCATGAGAATCTCCAACAAATATGAATCCAAGCAATACCATAGGCCACAATGTAGCAATAAGAAAATACACATCGGCCACTTACACAGAACGAAGGAGAGGAAACAGTTCAGTTGGTATTCCAAGGTAGGGATAATTTCACAGTCACGCGATAAATGATCAAAATGGATCAAGAGAATACACATAAATCCATGGGGGATGTGGAGAAATTTGAAGTCATCATGGCACAAATACCCACCAAGGAATTGTGTGGACTACAGGCCAGCATAATGCAAGAGGTGAAATATAGAGCTTGTGCAGATGAAACCAACTTGGAGGTGGGAAGAGGATTCACTGAAATGCTACAAATCATATGTGACCAACTAAATTTGGAGAATGAATAGGAGAAGGGACGTGTAGCTAAACTAGAACAAGGATTATCAACAGTTTATGATCGCATCCCAGACAATGCGCAAGAACCAAAGAGGAGTGCACAGGAAAATATCAATATGATCTCACAAACAATGGATAAATATAAGTAGGAAATTAAGGATATCAAGGAAAGGCTCAATCTGATGGCTCCTCCCAAAATCCGAGAACAGAGAGAACAACAAGTTTCACTCCAAATAGTTGAAATGGATAAAGAAGCAAGGGAAGTAGAAGAATTGTTCAACAGAGCCGTGCAATTATGGACTATCTTCGAAGAAGACAAGAAGGTTCAACAATGGGACCAAGAAGAGGAGACAAACATCCCTGCCATACAAGAGCTCAAACAAAGGCAGAAAAAAATGAGCATCATAGAGCGCTTGAAGGGCACCCAAGACATGAAGAAGCTACAGACAGAGTTGAAAACTGTGTACACAAAGAGCAAGAAAGACAAGCCGAATTGGAACCCTTCCAAGAACAAGCAGTGCAGATGATTGTGTAGTTGGAGGAAGAAAATAAAATTATGGCACATGCACAGATAGAGGGCACATAACTGATGCAAGAGGAGATAATAGCATAGTCAGTGGAGGCACTAACAGGAAAAGTTGCACAGATCAAGGTAAAAGGAAGGGAATTAGCAGAAAATTTCCACATTTTGGAGACAATAGTAGAAGGAGCGTTCACTACCTGAGTGGCTAGGGATGAGACACATGTCAGTGTTGGGGGCCTGTCAAGCATAGGCATATTTTGGGAAGGAAGGTTATTTTGAGTGTAGGCCTAATTTTGGTGAAGAACAATTGGTAGGAAAAGTAGCATGCATGAGGAAAAATAGCACGCATAAGGAAAATCAGCATGCATGAGGAAAAGTAGGATGCAAGAGGAGTAGCATGCAAGGCGAGAAGGTAGGCAAACCTAACCATGATAGGGTTAGGGTTTTTGACAAAGATTGTAATGGCTATAAGCATGTAAAATAGTATAAATAATAACCTAGGAGGTCTAGCTTAGGGGCTCAATAGTTGTAAGTTCGGATGGTTGTAGTTCATCTATTCTTGTAATAAGGCTAGAGAAGAGTCAAGTAAGGTATATTTTGAGGGTAAGGTCACAGGCTGAGGAGCCTGGTTTGATCTAGTCAGCCTCATAGAGGTTCTTGAAACCTCTTCATGATTGTATGATGGAAGATGTAATGCGCACGACGCCATATTTTGTAGCAGACTAAATAAAAGAGTAGAGAATTTAAATCTTTGTGGACGTAGCCCAAGAGGGGGTGAAACATGGTAAACCTTATGTTCTTACCTTATTTCAATGGTTATTTGATGAATGAATGATTAACTAGGTATAGTAAGATGCATGCATGAGCCTAAAGATGAATGAATCCTAGAGATATTCAATGAATAACCAGAGTAATGCATAAGGAAGATAGAAGACACCCCCAGATCCCCACTCATTCCTAGACTACAAGCACTTGAGAATTGCAGTCACCCATAGAGCTATCTCGGGTGATATTGTGTTGTGCGCTCTGTGCGCAGTGTTTCCTTCTGTTTTACTAGGAGGGCTGATAGTTTTAGAGGGTTTTGTTGGAAACCTATTCAGATCTGAACCTGGTTCAAACCAAGAGAAGTGAAGAGAGATTTAACCCAACATCCTAGCATTAAATCAATAGAGAAATCAATGTCTCTCTTTGGTGGAAATCCTGGGATTTCTCTAAAAACATCTTCAAAATCCTTTAAGACCAGATGGTCTTCAAATCTTGCCACTTTATCTTTATTTGCATCTTCCATATGGGTTGCAAAAAATATGGCATCCCTTTCTGAAGCTCTTATTCAACTGCATAGCTAAAATCTCTCTAACAACTATAGCTCTTGGAATGCCTTGAATCTTTCCTTACTATCCTTCATCATCAAGACATGTAATTGTGTTTTTGTAACAGTCTAGCACAACATGGTATTTCTCCAACCAATCCATGCCAATTAGATATTCATAAGAACCCAATGGTATGATGTTTACATCCACCTTTGTGTTTATTCCATTCATGTCTATTTGACAATCTTTAATCGACTCATTGATTTTCCTCTTAGCTCCCGTGGCTAATTGAACTAACCAAGATTTCTTATGATTACTTCTTTCCAAGTGAAAACTTTCAACAATGTTAGAATTTATGTAACTATGGATAGCTCCACAATCAATTAAAATTGCTATGGGATGCTTATCAATATTACCTTCCACTTCAATTATGGGGGATTGCTTTTGTTTTCTTGTTATCCAAGGCTGCATAAATCCTTGGCATGTTTCCTCCCATGTCTTAAATTGTTTCAGCCTCTTGAATTTTGTGAACAGTTCTCATTATTTCTCCTTTGTGAGGGTAGTCCCTATATAAGTGATTCCCCTCACATCCACAACATTGTGTAGGATACTTGATCCAAGAGGCTCAGGATATGACCCAGAAAGCCCAGAAATGTTCTGAGCGACCAAAAATGGTCTTAGAAGCTAGAAAAGGGTCAAAAATGAAAGTTGTCGGAATCTCATCAAAACAGTGCCAAGTTGAAGAGCTCGTTGCAATATTTACAATGGTGCAAGTGGCTCATCAAATAGATCTAGAATGACTGAGATATGACCAGTCAAATTTCTAATCAACTAGTCAAAATCAACCATGACCGTACAACTTATGTCATCAATCGTACTACTGACATCATCAGTTGACTGTGCAAAAGTGATGTCGCCACATTGACATGGACCAATGACAGTGTGACACGTTTCAAGATGATTTGGCACTTTGGGTCCTCCTTCAGCTAGTAAATGAGTTCCATGTGGCACCGTACGAACACCATGTGGCAGGACGGACACCGATGTGGCAGTGACATCAGTGACATATGATAGAAGGATAGGATGCCATGCAAACCAATGGTAGTTTGACATGTGGTGTGCTAATGAACCAAAAAGTGGAACTATTATGGGCCAATATGTGGCAAAAATCCACAACAACAAGTGGCGCCTATGTCATATGTTGACCGGACAGGCATGTCCTATCACAGGGCACCATGTGGCCCAATCAGAGGGTGCCACGAGGCACCTTGAAAATTCCCAGTAAGTGCTTGGTAAGGACAAAATCAAAATTAAAATGGTTTTTCCCTGGACTGAACCGGTCGGTGGCCAAACCTGACAGCCTACCCGGCATTTTCCAGCCAATGGTCCATATCTCCAGTGGAAAATTTGGTCGGGGATATTGACGTACTCACCAAGGACCGACAGGGAATTCAATTCAACGAACCGTGCACCTATCCTATCAAGTGTGGCGCATAAGGGTTATCCAAAGGGTAAAAATGGTAATGGGTGGTATTTGGTTTATGTATGGTATTTATACCATATTTAATTTTGGTTCTAACAAAATGCCAAGTGGGGAGGCCCGCGGTTTTGACCTCGGGACCTTCCCAACTTCAAACCTAATTTACACCTCCACTAACCAAGTGGGCCAATGGCCACATTGTAATCTTCACCCAGAAAATTTATTAAAACAATCCGATGTTTTCCAGTTCCAGGGGGACATCATGCCCAACAGTCCATATGGGAACGATTTTTGAAGTGAAGTACGTCAATTAATTGCAGGTGTAGACACACGGATTGAGGCAGAGAATCCCAATAGGGCCTGAAGTTGACGATGTCCAAATGGGATGATTTGACAGACATTTATATGCTATTCCATGCCACGAATCCGTTGGTGATCTCCATTTTGGCATCAAATCTTCTAATCAATAGGCTCATTTCAAGAAGAGACAAATGTAAGCTTGTCATTTAAGATGTCATTTGTATTTTGAGATATTTAGCATGCATATTTTTTTCTACAAATTTGCAATAACATGGAGGGATGCAACATGGCATCAAATCCCTTCTTAATGCAGAAAACCTCTTCTATTCATCCTTGCAGGTAAACCAAGACAGTCTAGTACAGGAGAGACATTTTGTCCCTGAGATGGAAAGTGGCCAATATTGTAGTCAAAAGTTTTGTAATTTTGATACCGATAACATGGATGTTTGTGCTTGGATCTGAGCATCAGATCTAAATATCATCATGACTTTGTGTAGATGGGAGTCTTCCTTTCTTTCTTCCTTTATTTCCCACAATTATATGAGAAGTTTTCACATGGATGATCCATGGAGTGTGCCTCATATTCATGAGAGAATTTTCCATATGTATTTATCAAAAGTTGTTCTTGATGCATAAGGACATCCTCTTGATGTTGTCACCAGATGGATATTGAATCCCTTTTTATGTAAGAAGGAGAAGCATCTTTTAAAGAGGGAAGAAGTGGCTGAGCAGTTGAGAAAATCTTGGAGATGTAGCCCACACCGAGTGAACTCCGTTATCAACTGGTGAATCTTCCCTCTCTTTAAGTGATTTTTCATTTCATGCGCTTATGATGCTTCCCTTATTCCGAAAATTAATTATGGATGCATGAAAATCTTATACATGAGATGATATAAGTAAATTATCCAAGTTTAATTCAATTTGGATTCAAGCCTATCAAAATTCAATTTCACCTTTAAATGAAATCATTTCAATAAAACGATCTTAAAAAAATTGACCCTTCAATGAGTGACATAAGACTAGAGAAGAATTGGTAACGGTATCACCCCGGGCTCAGATCAAGTGGTATTAGAGAAGGATTGAAAAATATTGTAGATGTTGAAGATGGAGAGAACACCAAAACAGTCGTTGTTCAATGAACTACAAGACCTCAACCAAAGACTTCAAGCAGAGAATGTTGGGTTTAAGACATTGTTGCAAGTTGTAGAAGAGGAGAACCATAGGTTGTGAATGAAGATAAAATACATGAAGGAGCAAGTATAAGAATTCTCCACGATAGAGGAAGTGAGGAGGCCATCTTGTGGCCATGACAAATACACTAGTTATGAACCTGATCATGAAAGTGATGGTTGTGCCTACTGTCAGATAATAGAGAATGAAATTGAGGCATCAAGGAATCAAGGAGGTTTCTTGGAAGCCTCATCTACTGCTCCTTGCCACTAGGAGGAACACTTGGGCACATCCCAGGAATAAGACCGAGAGTCACAAATTGGAATGGAGGTAAACAATCCATGTTTATTTCCTTTCTTCATTGATGTTGATATCCCTTTTGAAGTCTTTGAACAACATACTACAAGAATCGGTTAAAAGTTAATGAAGAATATGGGGTATAAAGGAGGAGGCCTTGGAGCCAATGGCCAAGGCATTGTGGATCCCATCGAGGAAGTGGCATGGATTCAATATGTCAAGATAGGTTATGTCTAACAAGAGGTTGGAGAACGCTCCAAAACCATTGAGGAAAGAAAGTCCAAGACAATCATTGAAGAAAACTTCAAGACCCCAGAAGTTAGTGAATCTTCAAGTGACAGAACCAAATCAGTGCATACTGAGAGCATGTCATCTAATGATAGATATTTTGAGACATCTCCAAAGGGATATGAGCATCACACAGGAATAGATGAGGAAATCTCTCCTCTCCAATCTAGCACTAAAGGAAGCCCATCGAGGTATTAAAAGTCTTAGTATTCTAATGTTCCATTCTATTATGAACAAATTGATAATGGAAAAAAATTCTTAAGGCATAGGAAACCATGCACTTTTTGTGGTATGAATAACCATGCAGTTTCCTAGTGTTGGAAAAGAAAATCTTTGTACAGGAAGTTCATGGCAACCATAAAGAAGTCGAGGCTTGAAGACCCTTATCCACATGTAAAGAAGAGAAAGGAAAAGAAAACCCTGAAGAGGAAGAGATACTGCAATGCACTTTTTGTGGTATGAATAACCATGCAGTTTCCTAGTGTTGGAAAAGAAAATCTTTGTACATGAAATTTATGTCAACCATAAAGAAGTCGAGGCTTGAAGACCCTTATCCACATGTAAAGAAGAGAAAGGAAAAGAAAACCCTAAAGAGGAAGAGATACTGCAACCATTGCAAGAGAGGTTGACATCATGAAGCCACATGTTAGACCCTACATCCAGAACTACATCCCAAGAAGGGACAAGCAGCTGGCTAGGGAAACAAATTAACAGTTTGTTGCCGCAAGGGAAGCCGGAAAGCAACTTAGCAAAAGGACATGTTCGGCCAAAATGACCGAAAGAATGGGAAACTCCCTCAAGTTAGTTTAGAGTAATAATATTGTAAATCAAGCATACTTCTTCTAAGACCCCATAGCAAGGAACTTTTGTAAAAGTGATGACTTGTATAATATCACTTCTTTTTATGTAACATGCTGATATGTTTAGGCATTTGTGAGCTAGTTTTGGGTTTGGGATTTTATTGTAAGTCCAAGAGACATTTTTTAATATCATAATGTAAAAATTTTGGCATCCAAAAGTCCTTTCAGTGGGGAGGCATGATCCGTGAGACTCAAAGCAAACCCGTAAAGCCCAGAAATGGGCTTTGAGCTAATTCGTAATGGTCCCGTTTAAAGGGTCAAATGAAAAATTTTGGAATATTGTAACAATACCAAGTTGAAGAGCTTGTCACAATATTTCCAATGGCATAAGTGGCTCATCAAACAGAGCTAAAATGAAGAAGATATGACCAGTCAAAGTTATGGTCAACTAGTCAAAGTCAATTATGATCGCATAACCGATGTCACGGGCGAACAATCAAGATGTCAAAGATTCCGACTGCGTAATTTATGCTCGCGATGATACCGCATGTCGACATGTCCCAATGATAGTGTGACACGTGTCAATCTGATTTGGCACTTTGGGCCCTAGCCAATGAATGAGTGCCACATGGCAGTACAACCATCAATGTGCAAATGATGTCAGTGACACATGGTAGCAGGACATGATGCCACACATACCAATGGTAGGTCAAAACATGGTGTGTTAACGAATCGACAAGTGGACCTATTATTGGCCGACATGTGGTAGCAATCTGTAGCAACAAGTGACACCTACGTCAGATGTTGACCAGAAAAGCACGACATATCACAGGGAGCCATGTGGCCCAATCAGAGGGTGCCATGGGGCACCCCAAAAATTCCCATTAAGGGCTCGGTAAGGACCAAATTAAAATTAAAATGGGTCAGCCCCAGATCAGTCAGCACCAAATCTGGCAGTTGAACCAGCCGGTGGCCAAACACGGCAGCCTACCCCACATTTTCTGACCAACGGTCCACATCTCCGGCAGAAAATCTGATCGGGGATCTCAGCGTACTCACCAAGGACCGATAGGGAATTCAATTCAATGAATCGTGCACCTATCCCGTCAAGTGTGGCATATAAGGGTTATCTAAAGGGTAAAAATGGTAATGGATGGTGTTTGGTTTATATATGGTATTTCTACCATATTTAATTTTGGTTCTAACAAAATGCCAAGTGGGGAGTCCTGCGGGTTTGACCCCGGAACCTCCCCAACTTCAAACCTAATTTACACCTTCGCTAACCAAGTGGGCCAATGGCCACATTGTAATATTCGCCCAGAAAATTATTAAAACAATCTGACGTTTGTCAATTCCATGGGGGAGAGTGCACCCAACTATATGTACAGGCATGATTTTTTAGGTGTGATACGTCAATTAATTGCAGTTATAGGCACATGGATCGAGGCAAAGAAGCCCAACAGGGCCTGAAGGTGGTGGTGTCCAAATGGGATTATTTGACAGTCATTTTTATGTTATTTCTCACCATGAATCCATTGGTGGCCTCTATTTTGGCATCAGAGCTTCTGATCAGCAGGGTCATTTCAGGAAGACCTCAATGTAAGCTTGTCATTTAAGATGTCATTTTTTATTTGAGATGTTGTAGCATGCATATGTTTTTCTATAGGTTTACAATAGCATGGAGGGATGCAACATGGCAGGAAATCCCTTATTGATGTAGAAAACCTCTTATATTCATCCTTGTGCATAAACCAATACAAACCAAGCAAGGAGAGACATTTTTTCCCCAAGATGGAAAGTGGCCAATATTGCAGTCAAAATTTTTGTAATTTAAAGACCAATAACATGGTTGTGTTTGTGCTTGGATCCGAGTAGTGGATCTAAAGATCATCATGACTTCATGTTGATGGGAGTCTTCCTTTCTTTCTTCCTTTCTTTCTTCCTTTCTTTGCCACAATTTTATGAGAAGCTTTTCCATGGATGATCCATGGAGTGTGCCTCATATTCATGAGATAATTTTCCAAATGTATTTATGAGAAGTTTTTCTTGATGCATAATGACATCCTCTTGATGTTGTCACTAGATGGATACTGGATCCCTTTTGTGTAAGAAGGAGAAGCATATTTTAAAGCAGTTGAGTAGTTGAGTAAAGCCCGAAGACGTAGCCCACATCAAGTGAACTCTTTTATCAACTAGTGAATCTTCCATCTATTTATGTCCTTGTTCATTTCATGCACTTATGATGCTTCCCTTATTCTGCAAATTAATTATGGATGCATGAAAAATTGATACATGAGATGATATAAGTAAATTATCCAAGTTTAATTCAATTTGGATTCAAGCTTATCAAACTTCAATTTAACCTTTAAATGCAATCAGTTCAATAAAATTATCTTAAAAAAATTGACCCTTCAAGTAGTGACATAATACCAGAGAAGAATTGGTAACATTATCACCGCTAGATCATATCACTACTTCCTTGGCCTCTTCCCAAATGAATCCACAGTCTTGTGCACATTTTGGGTTGTTTAACCTTGCTTAATTGTTTGGGAATTATTTCTAAAAAAGGGTGGATTAAAACCTTTCTTCCTTTGATCATTTTTCTCTTTCATATTTTCATTCCAATCCTTTTGGAACATTGGCCTTCCTTTGCTCTGCTCATAAATATGCCTTGCTCTCTTTATGGTCTCCTCCAAAGTCTTGGGGTTATCATATTGGATCTTGACACTATAGAAGGAGGGTAACCCACTTAGAAACCTTTGGGTTTTTACCTTCTCATCCTTGATGATGTCAACATACCTCAACAATTCAAAGAACCACTTCTCATATTCCTCCATTGTTATGGTTCCCAACTTGATTTCAAAGGAATCTTTCATATTTATTTCATAGTAATGCTCGGGAAAACATTTCTCTTGGAAATATCCTTTGAACTACCTCCATGTGATCATTTTCTCATAAAGGTTCTTGTCTTGCTTAAGTTGATCCCACCACATGGTTGTCTTTCCTTGCAAGTGGTAGGTGGAAATTTTAGCTTCTATCTGGGAGGGGTAATCATGTAGTTGGAAATATTTATTCATTTCCAACAGCTAGGCCTCTGCCTCTTCTCCTTTCCTGTGATCACCACTTAAAGTCGGTGGCTTGATCTTCCTGAGCTCACCTTGCAATATGTCTGCTTCAATCCTTATCCTTTGCCTTTGAACAAGAGACACACTTGGGTTTCTTCCTTGCCCTAAACTTGCATGAGTTATTCTAGTGTATTTCCTTGGAGATTGATGGTGCGTGTTCATGCTTATTGACTACCTATCATTTCCATGATCATCCCTTTTGTTATGGGATATTGATGCTGATACTTTTCTAGCACTAAATACTTGATTAGTTCAAGAATCCTTGTTGACTTGTTTGTGCAACATATTCAAAATATTAAGTATCTCTTCATGAGCCTTCATAATCCTTCCATTATCAGTTATATAGCTCATCACTTCCCTATGTAGGCTTCTCATAGTGACAAGATCATGCCTATATCTTCTTTCATTTGAATCTATTCCAAGGATCCCCGGGCTGACATGCATACCTCTAACCTCTTCCCCATGGTTGTAATATCCTTGAGATTCTTCCATAACTTCAATCCTCGTATAAGAACTAAATTTTCTTTTTGTACCTCTAATTCTGCAAGAAATGTTCATGTAATAATTTATGTTAGAAACATGCATGGCATAAAACTTTCCATCCATTAGAATACGTTTTATTTCTTCATCAATTTATGGAGGAAATAATGCACCAAATAAAAATTATTCTTCCTTATATGCATTCCTCTATGAAACGGATTTCCAACAGTTGTACCCATGCCTCAATCTGAGTTATGAGCGAAAAGTTACAACATCTACATGCTGCAATTTCCACTCTTTTACTGATACAAAAATATATTTATTAATTTCTAAGACTTTTCATTGCCTTATTCAAAATTTTGGGTGGACATATGTCTTCTACTCATCAATACCTTTCCAATGACTATTCATTTTCTCAAATCTGAGCTCTGAGCTTAAATTTATGGTACAGAGAAGTTTAGGTTGTTTTACCCAATTAATTTGTGCATGCTACAAGTGCATTATTTCTCTTTCTGCAAATTTTTAGCTACCCATAACCAAAATCGTACTCCATCGTTGGCTTCTATGAGTCATAATATTTCCATCGACTACTCATTTGCACCAAACGGACTTATGAGCGTGGAGTTATGCTCTCTAGAACTAAAATTGGTGCCAAAATTTTACCTTCATTATTTTGGGTGTAACTTTCTCATATGAGCTCTATTTTGTGAACCATTTAGCTCATTAGACGGCTCTCTCAAAGTTCCTTTATTTGAGATATAGAGACAAAGGGTACCTTGGTACATTCTATTTTTTGGGTTTTGACTGGCTAAAAACGTCGTTTAGGGATTAAAAAATGGCTCACAAGTTAATGACCTTCAAAATTCCAAAAAATCTGGAAAATTTCATTCAAAATTGATTGTTTCACTACTGTAACAGCCCTTTAAATCTGATTCGTCGATCTCAAATCAGGAGAAACAAAATTTTTTTATCTAACTCTATCAGCCATCGATGATCAATGCTTTCCTTTGGAAATGCACAACACTTTTCCCGATATTTCGACGGGACCGTCAGCCATCAGCCCATTTCCTGACTACCAATTTGCACTCAATCTCTAAACCGACCGAAAAAACCATCAACCAACAATGATATTCATTGGCGAATGGAACTCCCCACCAATTCGGCCAATTCTCAACTATCGGCCCATCGACAATCGACAATCCCCAATGATTGTTGAATATACTTCCCCAAATCGGTCAACATGACCATCGATCGTCAACCACCTCTATTAGTTGAATGGGACACTGCTGACATGGTAGGAAATGTGGATTTTGATGTGGCATGACATGTCATCTTGAGGTGTCATCTTAGGTGATGTGGCATGACACATTGATGTTGACATGGCAGGACACATGGATATTGATGTGGCATGATGCATCATCATCCTTTTCCCTTCATTGACCATCGACTGATTCTCTTAAACAACCTGAACACTTTTCTGAAATTGGATAATGCCCAACCATCGGACATTTGCAATCTCTCTTACTTGATTTGAAACACTTCACTGAGTCGACCGATTCTCGACCACGAACCTATCGGCCATCAGCGATTTCCATCAAAAATTGATAACACTTCAGTGGATTCGTCCAACCCTCGACTGTCAGCCATCGGTGGTTAGATATGTCTTAGGTTTGAACCAAAATCTTCGCCCTTTTGGCCGACCTGACCATCGATCGTCGATGATTTCTCTTGGTGAACTTTAACACTTAGTAAATTTTTGACATTTCTCCAATTGATCTAGACCGTCGATCTCATTTGTTTCACAACCTATGAAATGAATCTTGGTTTTTGATTGTATCAACTTCGTCCATCTCTGTCGATGCTCATCCATCGACCGTCAACCGTCAGCATTTTCTCTTGGTGAATTTTCAACACCTAGCCAAACTCATCGATCTAACCATCGGTCGTTGGTGGTTTATGTTGTCGAACCACACACTTAGAAAATTTTGATCACAGTCTAAGCGAATATGGACCGTCGATCTCCTTCAACTTCCAAACACTGAAATTGAATCTCGTTCATTGATTTGATCAACCTTCCAATTGGTCGAACCTTTACGAAATTTTAAATTTATTTAAGTGAATCTCTATTGTCAATCTCGAGATCAAACATGATATCGATCGTCGATTCACCAAACTGTCTACGACTCTATTGGAGGCCATTAAAACTTAAACTTTGACCATTCCAGGTTCAATTTTGATCTACAAATTTACCTCTTGGCTCCATGAAACCTCTTAAATATTCCAAAGTTGTTTAAATATGGATTTCACTCACGAAATTGGGGATTCCTCTATATTCTTCTATGTTTTTCCCCAATCCGTCATAGACAAAATGTACAACAATGAATTTCACCAATTCGCTATGGTTCGAGCCCATACAAGCCCGATGTTTGAACTAGATGCTTTTATACCATAATATAACATACCCCATCCCAATCGAGGGATATTACGGTGTGGAATACACATGAAAACAAAATCAGCTACAAATTTAAACATATTTAGCTATTGTCTACAACCATAAAATAGAAGCATCTACAACATACTAATAATCAACATAAAATGCATCTAAACATCTCATTACAGCATCATAAAAATCATTCGCATTTACACAGAGTTCATGCACATCAATAACACATATAAATAACACAACAACAAGATAAAACACTTATCTTTAAACAATAGTTGTGCAACTAGTTGTTTGGGATAGACATTCCACCCAACCATAGGCTGATTATTCCAAATATAAACAACCAGTCACCCCTGAACTAAGGCTAGCAATCCACAAAATAGGTTGGTCTCTCGCAATCCACTCACAGCTCATAAAACTCACAACCCATTGATATCTTCCTACAACTATCTTGATTTTCCACCAGATCTCTTCCTCTTGATATGCCCAACCCAAGGAATGTACCCCTTCACTAATCTCAGTCCCTCAGGTATCCCATAGGTTTATCGGGGTCTCTCTGGCACAGGTAACTAGGAATCTCTCAATTGGGAACTCAAGGGAACGTACTTCTAGGAAAACTACCAGCAAAACATAGCGAACACTTGTTGTTTTAGTGCAACTCAATCAGGAGTTCACTCTTCATGCCTGACAACCTAGATCTTCAGTTTCTAGCTCCAATTACACTCCAATACACTCCAGCTTTCTCTAGAATTATCCCTCCATGGTTGCACCAACTCCAATCTCTCTTTCTTGCTCTCCCCTTGCTCCTCATTCACAAAAACTCAATGTGTAAAAATTGTTGTCCCCGCCCATACGAATTTCCTCTCCTTTGGTTTGCTTGCTTGACTCACACTCTTCCCCAAGTTGATTGTACTCAACCCCCATGTGCCTAATAAATTTGGTATGTGACTACTCACACCCACGCTCTTACACATATTCAATGATTCTCTCTGGGAACACTCAATCAAAAATAGGAAGGTTCATATACAATAGCAAATTTAGGAAAATGGGTTGAATTAATATTCACAGGCGATTCCCCCTTGGACCCCTCTTGGACATTATCCTAGACACTCCCCTCTCTTTTGGATTAATTCATCCCCAATATATTGTCTATGTCCCCTTAGTAGCTAGTATCACATTTTATTATTAAAACATAGAAATAGAATTTGCATATTACATCGCTTTGGTCATAGCCACACATTATATCTACATAAGCATTAATTAAACTGGGGATTATAGTGGGGATGTTATGACTAGTCTATTCTCCCAGTCAGTTGCGGATGGATAATCAGTATTGTATCTATCCTATTGGTAGGCTACATAATGTTTAATTGGACTTATATGGATTCAAGACAATAGTCGATTTCAAGGTTATAGAAATAATGGGGGAGAAGGACACATACCCAAGTTTATTGGGCATCAATTGGGCTTATAAGAATTATGTTGTTATAGATCTTAAGAAGGAACTCGTGACCTTTGATGGAGATGGTATGAAAGTAATTCATCCACTAGATCCCAACCGAGGTCCCTGCTATACAAATCTGGTAGAGGGGAATAAGGAAGAGGATTCCCTAGATCATCTCTATACTCTGACTGCAAGACAGTGGGTGTACTATATTAACCCGACTGCATATGTCTTGGTAATTTGGCGCATTACTTAATCTGCAGGTGAAGATTCATAGGGAGCATTTGAAAATTGGAAATAGGGAAGATATGAGAACTTCTCACGATGTTTCCTGATAATCAGAGCATCCAGGTGGATTGGGTCAGAGGTTAGAGAAAACCCTATTCATGATGGCACTTCATATTTGGCCAGTTTTATGGTTGAAGTAGAGGCTAAAGTCGTGCCCAAACAAGGACATCATGTATTGGATGTTGCGTTACGATCCTCTTCAGGTATATGGTGGGCCACTCATAAGGGTATTTTGTCTTCCTAGGACGAAGTAAAGCGTTTCATCCAACATCTCTTTATTCCCCCTTCACAACTTACAGATCTGAGGGAGCATGGTGTGCACTATATTCAGGTATGGGAAGTTGCACAACTACCTTCTCAATCATGGGTGCTTTAGTTTATTCATTCCTTGGGAAAAATTCTAGCCACTTGGTATATCCATGAGGAATCTCGATGCCAAACGGATTGCTGAGAAATCCTTCAACAACAGTTCTTTCAAGACTTATTATTCTCAGGTAAGTCCCTTGAAATCACTTTAGCTTTGCAACAGATTAAGAAAATACTTTTTATTGATGAAGTTAATCCTATACATCCTCCTATTGTCTGTCCTAAACATGAGTACCTCCTTCATCATAGTATTTACCCATCACATGCTCAACTACTTGCGGTCTATCTTACATTCCAGAGAGACCCAAAAGATCCCAATGACCTTCAGGAACTTAGGCATCTAACATTTTAGGAGTCCAAATGGTCTATGGGGGTTAAAGATACTATCCCAAATGATTTTTGGAGTTCATATACCAAACCCTTGAAGTTGTGGAAAGTCAATATCGGAACTGACGAGCACCCTAAACTAGCATTCATAGGAGACTATTGGGATGAATAGACTATGACAGAGATACAAGATCTGTTGCGGGAATATGAGGATTTGTTCCTTACAAAAATTTTTGAACTAAAAGGTATTAAGGGATATTTATAGGAGATGAGGACTGAGTTAAAACCTAAATCAAGACCAATCAAGCATAGGTCATATCGGCAAAATCCCATTTTTAAAGGGAAAGTGAAGAGGGAGATTGATAGGATGCTCATAGTTGGGTTGATTTTCCCTGAAGATAAGGCTGAATGGATTAGTCCTATCGTGATACAAACCAATAAATATATGGATGATATATGAGTTTGTGTGGATTAAATAATCATAAACTTTGCTTGTGTGCATGACCTCTTTCCTATCCCCTTTAGCGATGAGGTATCAGATCAAGTAGCAAGAAATGAGGCATATTCATTTATAGATGAGTTCTCCAAATATCATCAGGTTCAAATCACCGAGGAAGGTAAGAAGAAGACTACTTTCCTTACTGAGTGGGGATAATTTTCCTACAACATTATTCCTTTCAGGCTTAAGAATGCCCCAACAGTATTTTCTCAGATTGTGATCGCAACATTCTATGATTTCATTCATAAGTTCCTTGAGGTATAACTAGATTATTTGACTATATACATCTTACTTAAAGAGCACATTGGGCTCTTACGCTTGATGTTGGACCACTGTATACATTTACATATTTCCTTTAATATGTGAAAATACATTTTCTGTGTACAATTTGGGAATATTTTAGGGCATATTGTTTGTCGAGAAGGAGTGCTAGTCAATCCTGTGAAAATTGCAGTTGTTCTTAATATGCCTCCCTCTACCTCTGTCAAGAAGTTTTGTATCATCTTGGGCCATACTGGATACTACCTTCAATTTATCAAGGGTTATGCAAGCATAAAAACACCTTTGGAACAACTTCTCAAGAAATTCGAAGAGTTTTGTTGGACTCAGGACTGTGATAAAGCATTTGACCTACTAAAAGAGAAATTGAGCATTGCTCCCATTCTGACTTTTCCTAACTAGAAAGTGGAATTTCATGTCCATATTGATGCCTCTGTAGTTGTGTTAGGTTTCATTCTTGCACAACCATGGGAAGGAACTTGGACCATCCTGTATACTTTTCTAGTCGCAAACTTTCACAAGGTGAATGAAACTACACTACAACCAAAAGGGAAGGTTTGGCTATGGTGTATTTACTTGGAAGTCATTTTAAGTTTTTTACTGACCATTCTTCTTTGAAGTATTTGGTGAACAAACCTGTGTTATAAGGTTTCATTTGCAGGTGGTTTCTATTGTTTCAGGAGTTCTCTTTTGAGGTCATTGTTAAGCCTGGCAATTTAAATGCCGAGCCAAATCACTTGTCTCTCCTAGAGTCCAGAGAAAGTGGTGGACCTATAGATGACCAGCTCCCAGATGTAGATATGTTTGGTATTGAGGCTATTCCTGTTTGTCAAATATTTCCCTATTCCTAACTACGATTACTATGTTGGAAGGATATTTCTCAACCCAAAAGAGGCACCTAGTGGTTCATGCAGCAGATTATCAACTGATTGTGGGCCAACTCTACAAATTGGGATTGGACAATATCTTGCGGAATTGTGTTATAGACCATGAACGACCTGATATTCTATGGGAATGTCACAGTGGATTTTTGGGAGGAAATGTTGGCATAAAGGAAACTATTAGAAATATATTGCAGGTAGGACTATGGTGGCCGAGAGTGTTTAAATATGCTAGGGAAATTTCTTGAACCTATCATGTATGTCAAAGAGTGGAAAACCATCCTACCGTGATGAGTTACCTCTACACCTTATTTGTGCACTACAAGATTTTGAAAAATGGGATGTTGATTGCATCGGTCTGATAAATCCTACAGCTAAGCATTCCAAGGACATATACATAATTACCATAACTGACTACCTGACTCATTGGGCTGAAGCAGAGGTTGTCCAAGATTGTTTTATGGCCACCATAACACAGTTTATTTTTTCGAATGTTATTTCTAGGTTTGGTTTTCCTCATATCTTGACCAATGACCACTTTCTTAGTGAAACTATAGCAACCCTTACCAAATAATTTTGTATTCGGCATCATAAGAGTAGTCCTACCATCCACAAGATAACAAAACAATGGAATCATTTAATAAAATATTGGAGATGGGGTTGACTAAGGTTTTTTGTGAAAATCGGGATGACTGGGATGAGTGGGGTCCAGTTGTTTTATGGGCCTATCGGACTACCACAAAGTGATTAAATAGGTATACCCCATTTCAACTAGTATATGATCGGGAAGCAGTTGTGCCAAATGAGTTTCTCACCCCAACTCTATTCATTGCACAAGCTACAAGGATGATCAAGGACGAATCCATTGATGCATGGGTGGAAGAACTGATGGAACTTGAGGAAGATATATTCTTAGCATAATTTTATCAAGATGTGAAGAAATCCTTGCAAAAGGCCTAGCATTATCGACATATAAAGCATAAATCATTTGCATAGGATGATTTTGTGCTCTTATATGATATCAAGTATTAGAAAAATTTGGGCAAGCTCCAAATGCATTGGCTTGGTCCTTTTATAGTTGTAGAAATCTGAGAATCTGAAGCTGTCAAATTAGTTCAACTTGATGGACTTCTTCGACCTGGCTAAGTGAATGGTGCACGCCTAAATACCTACTTGTATGTTGCATAATTACAGTTTCCTTATGCTCCTAGTTCGAGGAGTGTGTTAGTAAGTAGGATATCCATTTTTGTATATGTTTTTACTTTTGTCGAAAATACATGGTGATGTGTTTTTGTGTTCACGTGTATCCAATTCATTCATTTCGGATATTCACTTTGTGAAATTGAGGAGGTAGAAGTCACATCCTCTCATACTTAATGCTTCTCAAAATTGAAGTTTTCTCCATTGTGTCATCACATGGGTCGTTAAAATCTGACGGTACCTTTTTACCCATCATTATGTCTCTTATGTCACCATCACTTAAAGTTTAAAAAATTATCCACCTTTTTTGTTAGCTTACATTTCGCATGGTCAGTACTTTTCTGGGTTACACCAATGCCTTGTTACCAAATTTTTGGTTATGCATTTAGTTACCCAAATCACATCGTGGATTATGTCATGTTCAAGGGGTTGGGTCGATGTTAATACCCAATATTGTCACCCTATAGTATTTAGTGTATGGTTGTCTCGGCATCTTCCACGTATCACTTATAAACACATCCTTGGTTGATGGATTCATCTATTGTTTTACTCTTGCACTTTCTATAGCCTCATCCCTGGAGCTCTGCTTGGAACAGAAAATGGTACTTTTTACACTTCCAGTGAAAGTACAGGACCAATTTTTGTGTAGCTTCATATCCCACTTACCCACCCTAGAGGGTTACCCGGTACTAAGCCTTTCAGACCACTCTATTGCAAGTGGTCAGCTTCTTTCTTCACGACCATCGTTCGATATTTCTTCTACTAGTGGGGAATTTTCCACCCTACCTACACCCCATATTTTTTCATCTAATCAGGGATTCCACCAATCAATTAGAGCATAGAATCACCACAATTGAGAACAATAATCAATATCTCACACAGCATGCAAAATAGTTGCAAGAGGTTTTTCATACCCTTACCACATTTGTGGAACTTAAGAAGAGTTTTTTGGTACATGTTGAGTTTACTATCGAGGTTGTGTATGAAAATTTTATATAGGTATGGCCTACTCTTCGAAAGATGGCACCTAATGTCCAAGAGGATGTTGGGCTGGTTGCATCAGTCGATAGGGTCGTCCTTATAGCAGACGCATGGAAGCAACTGGCTGACAAGACTGAAGACCTACAACACCAGTTGGATGCTATCTGACTTAAGGAAAAGGATCAACCTGAAGAGGTCCTCCATAATATTGAACATGTAGTGGAAGAGAGTGCCAAGTCCAAGTCCTCACTTCATACCGAGTCTTTCTTCACGACCATCGTTCGATATTTCTTCTACTAGTGGAGAATTTTCTACCATGCATACACCTCAGCATTTACAGCTAATCAGGGATTCCACCAATCAATTAGAGCATAGAATCACCACAATTGAGAACAATAATCAATATCTCACACAGCATGCAAAATAGTTGCAAGAGGTTTTTCATACCCTTACCACATTTGTGGAACTTAAGAAGAGTTTTTTGGTACATGTTGAGTTTACTATCGAGGTTGTGTATGAAAATTTTATATAGGTATGGCCTACTCTTCGAAAGATGGCACCTAATGTCCAAGAGGATGTTGGGCTGGTTGCATCAGTCGATAGGGTCGTCCTTATAGCAGACGCATGGAAGCAACTGGCTGACAAGACTGAAGACCTACAACACCAGTTGGATGCTATCTGACTTAAGGAAAAGGATCAACCTGAAGAGGTCCTCCATAATATTGAACATGTAGTGGAAGAGAGTGCCAAGGTCAAGTCCTCACTTCATACCAGGACTGAAGAGTATCATCGACTCTTTGACATGGTCACAGACTGGGTTGGGTTGTTGAACCAATACAGTAATATTGTCTAAGAGTTGTGCAAGAGGCTTAGGAAGAAGCATGCATAAGCTTGAACCATTGTTGATCCTATAGAGAAATCAGCTAAATTTGTCGAGATCCAAGTGGAGGATGACAACCTACATTCCATGGAAGAATTTAATAGAGCTACAAATACAACACTTCATTAGTTTAGGCCTACAATTCAAGGAGAGTACATTTTGCTTCAACAGCTTGACTCTCTTGTGGAAATAGAGTGGAATGCTATGTTGGCTACCAAGATTGAGGTACCTGATGTCAACTCCACATAGGAATTTGTTGCAGGTGCATCAATTTTGGTAAGGAAATGGCAGGACATGGTTGCACAATATGACAGTTTTCAAGAGTAAGCACTATAGGTTGTATTCGAGTTGGGCCCTTTTTTTGAGGGAGAATAGAGCAAAGAGGTGAAAGGTTGACTCGGTACAAGTCAAGGATTGTGGTCGGGTCTTGTTGGGCCCTCCACTTTTAAGAACCAATTTTATGGATGCATAAAGGTTTTGTAGAACCCCATAGCACATCAACATTAGATACAAGTGGTGGAAAGCTAACTGCTAGTGCGCTAGCAAGGAACAAGAGTGATGTGCCAACTAGAAGAGCAGTGGAAAGATCTGGAAAATTCAAGTGCATGCCAGAAGGATGTGGAATCAAGAAAGCATAACAATGGAATCAAGAATCCAATCAGCCCCGTGGAAAAGATATAAAACATGGATTTTTGTAATTGGTTGGGGTTTAAGTCTGTTCTATTCTATTTTGTTTTGTTTTAAGTTTCTATTCTTGGTTTTTCCATTAGTTCTATGTTTGTTAATTTGTTATTGTGGGGTTTTGAGATTTGTTGTCATCAAGCATTATTGAGAAAGAACTACAACTACGCAGAATGTAGGAGTCCAGATCGAATATCTCATTATCAATCCTATTGTATAAGTCTTGATATGAAGAACAACTCTGTGTATGACATTTTGGTGTATGAATATATGATGGATTATTCGGATACTTAAAATTTGTCATTATGAGGATGAATATATGGTCTCTTTCTTGCATAATTTGTCATATGTTTTGTATTTACTAATTTCATTATTGTCTTAGCAAATTTTGTAATGTATGTGTTTACTTTAACGTTGTGCAACACATATTATTCACTATCTTTATCGATCTAAAGCTTTTGATGCTATGATCTCTTTACATCTAAGTATGGAACTACGATATGATGTGGTATATTTGATTATGTGTCCTCTGTAATTTGCTTTATCACACAAATTCTTGGTTGCGCTTCGAGTGAGACCTCCTTCCTTTACATAAGGTTGAATACGCTAGCTCACTAGACTACAGGGCTCCTTTTGTTGGTAACCTCTGAGAACCCCGGTCTCTAACTTTGCGCCAACAATATTGAATTGATCTTCATCTTTTGCCATGCAACCTAGGTCGTACAAGTCTTATGTGCGCATTGTGTGTTGAAACTCTTCCTGGCGATGTTATTCATAATCCTTTTTTTCAGTGCATTGCAACATAGTATTTCATTGTGCTTCTTCTATCAATCTTTGGGTTGTGCGTTGAATTTCCTCATGCACACGAGCCTCATCAAAATATATTTGCAGTATGCATTGTAATTCTTCACGTGCATGATCTTATTCTAGCGACCTTTACATCATTGATTGCACCTCTTCATGGATCCATGCTTCCTCTATCAACCTTTGTGTCACCCAATGCAATTACTCTCGAATATGTGCCTCTTTAAGAGACCTCTGAGTTGTGTGTTTTAGCTCCTAGCGTGTTATTTCTTCTTCAAGGGCTCTCCACGCATCGCACAGAAAACACTTCTATTGAGCCACATCAAACTTAGGAGGGGGTTTGGGTGCCTTCCTAATATTATTGTCTGGTTTTTGACCCGATCCTTCACCATGCTCGAAGTCTGCCCCAATCATTTCTCCTCTGTGGGTTACTACACAGACATCTACTTCCTCGTTCTTCTTCTTGTTTTTGCACTGCTCGACATGCACCATGTTATAGTTAGTCTTATTCTCCTCCCACTTCTTAAGTAATCCAGGAAATTCCTCGGTTACATGTTCAAGACTATAACAATATG
>SNQJ01S0095753.1:36596-66030 GCA_010110895.2 Picea sitchensis
CCAATTCAAAGCACAAGGCATGAAAACACTTATCAAAACCATAAGGTGTGATGTGACTGTTGAAAGGGGTGCTCGTTTCCACCCAACCATAGGCTCAGTCACTCCTAATGGCTTTACCACTGGCCACCCCCAAGCTTAGACCACGATTCTTTGAGATTCATTCTCTTTCTTCTATCTCAACGGAAGTTAGGGACAAAGGTTACTCTCCTTCTCCCAGTACAGGAATAGATAGGGATGAAGGTTAGTCTCCTTCTCTCGACTCAGTCTCTATTTCCTGCTATCAGAACTCACTCTCCTTTCGTAGTCCTTCCTCAGAACCGAGATCTTAGGCTCTTGTCTCTGCACTCTTCGCATGCCTTCCTCTGCCCACCACACTTCCTTTGTTGCCTTCCTCGGCAAGATTGTGTGTGGCTTGAATTCCCAGTCTGTGGTCATGTCTAAAAGCCTTAAAAATGGGTGTTTTGTCCCATCCCCTCATTAAATCTTGAGGAGTTATTCCCACCTACTAGCCTGGCTGTAATTCATTTATGGGTCAAAGCTTTTGTTATGATCCTAAGCAATTAATTCCAGTAAGGTACTGGTCTGGTTGAGGTTAACGTAACCATTCCTGGTCCCCTTCACCATCTCTTTCATAGAATTCATGGTCTCTCTTAGCACACCCCCTTTCTAGTAGTCATGCAACACTTATCTATTTTCTAGTAAATAACAGAATTTAGATTCATTGACCTGTTTATGCAAAGGTCCATCAAATCAAACATTCACACATATTGAGTTTGGCCATAGTCTCTTGGCCCATATAGTTATATTTACAAATTGGGGGAAACAGGGGTGTTACAATCCCCTCCCCCTTAAAGGAACACTGTCCTTGATGTTCTATCTGTCAACATGCTTTGTATATATAGAAGTGAACAAAAATGGATATTCTTGTCTCATGGAATCCTCCACTTCTCACATAGCCTCATCTGGGCCAAAATGTTTCCACTGCACCTTGACTTGTGCAATGGTTTGGTTCCTAATTGGGGTTTCCTTCCTGTCTAGTATGCATTGAGGTTCTAGTAGGAATTCTTCCTCCGGATCCACCTGGATCATAGACCAATCAATTATATGATTAGAATCATGTACATATTTCTTCAATAATGAAACATGGAAAAAATTGTGTGCCTTTGTTATGGGAGGGAGTGTTAGCCTATAGGCTACAGGTCCCACTCTATCTAAGACCTCAAAGGGTCCAAAATACTGAGGTTCCAGTTTGGCACAAGCTCCCATTCTCAGGGAACTCTTCCTGGGCCTAACTCTGAGATAGACATGGTCTCCTGTCTTGAACTCTCTGGGGGTTCTCTTTCTATCGATGTAATTTTTCTGTCTATCCCGAGCAATCTTCAGATTTTTCTTTATTTGAATCACCTGTTGTTCCATTTCTTTCAGAATGTCAGGTCTGATTGTAATTATGTCCACTGGATTACTCCAGCTGATTGGGATTTTTCACTATCTACCGTAGAGGGATTCAAAAGGGCTCATCTTCAAGGATTCTTGATAACGGTTGTTGTAGGAAAAATCTACCAATGGTAGGTAGTCTTCCCGCTTCTTAGGTTGATGCATTAAATGCATCCTTAGCATGTCCTCTAATATTCGGTTTACTCTTTCTGTTTGTCCATTAGTTTGAGGGTGATAGGTTGTGTTGAACAACAATTTAGTCTCAAAACCATCCATTAAGGATTTCCAAAAGCTTGAATTAAATTTGGTGTCTCTATCAATTACAATTTCCCTGGGCATGCCATGCAGTCTAAATATCTCCGTCATGAATATGTTGGGAATATCTATTGCCTTGCAAGTTTACTTGACAAGAATAAAGTGAGCAGACTTACTCAGTTTGTCCACCACAACCATGATGGCATCATTTTTCTTGGTCGACTTTGCTAATCCAGTGATGAAATCCATGGAGATGGTTTCCCATTTCCATTCTAGGATTGGTAGGGGTTGTAACAACCTTATTGGATGTCGGTGTTCTGCCTTAACTTGTTGGCATTCTAGACACTTAGCTAAGTAATCAACTATGTCAGTTTTCAATCCAAGTCAATAAAATTGTTTTCTAGTGGTCATGATCATTTTATGATAACATGGATGACCATTATATGGTCTATTGTGCATTTCGTCCATTATGAACCTCTTCAAGTCTCCACAACTTGGGATATACAATATGTTTATGTAAGTCAGTAGGCCTTCGTTGAGCATCTGATAGCCTTGATACTTTATCCCTGTAGGATCTTGCCTTAGGTATGAGGTCACGGTCTTGAAGAATGCATATGTTTCTGGTGCATTCCTGACTCTTTCCCTGACATATGTTTCATAGGTGCTTACCTCTGCCAAGTGAATCATTTTTATACTTCTGCTAAGGGAATCAGCCACCCTATTTTCCTTTCCTTTGATGTGTATGATTTCGAAATCAAACTCACTAAGGAGATCCATCCACCTAGCTTGCCTAGCATTGAGTTTTGGTTGATCAAATAGGTGCCTCAACCCACAATGGTCTGTCATAAGCAAAAATCTCCTAACCAGGAGATAATGCCTCCACATTTTTAAAGTGTGCACTATGGCAGCCAACTCTATATCATGGGTCACATAATTAATTTCATGCTCATTCAACTTTCTAGATTTGTAGCAAATTACAGGCCCTTCTTGCATAAGGACTACTCCAAGTCCTTCCTTATAGGCATCTGTACACACGAGGAAGTCATTATCAGATTTTTCAATCTTCAGTGCAGGCGCATGGGTCAGAAGTTATTTCATTTCCTGAAATATCTATTCACATTTTGTTGTCCAAGTGAATTTAACCCCCTTTTTCTGAAGGGCGGTGATTGGACAGCTAATCTTCAAAAACCCTTTTATGAACCTTCTATAATATCATGCTAAGCCCATGAAGGATATGATATCATATACATCCTTTGGGGTAGGCCATTCCATAATAGATCTGATCTTGTCAGGGTCTACTGCCACCCCTTCTTTAGAAATAACATGGCCTAGTAATGGAATTGCTTCTGTAAAAAGTCACACTTGCTAAACTTAGCATAGAGTTGATGCTCTCTTAGTAATTGAAGTATGAGTCTAAGATGTTCTTCGTGATCCTCTCTGTTCTTGGAGTATATTAGGCTATCATCAATGAAAACCAATACAATTTTTTCCAGAAATTTGTTGAGTACATTATTCATCAAGCACATAAAAGTGACAGGGGCATTGGTTAACCCAAATGTCACCACCACAAACTCATAGTGACCATACCTTGTCCTGGAGGATGTTTCGTGGATGTCTTCATCCTTAATTCGAACTTGATGGTATCCAGACCTTAAGTCAATCTTCGAGAAAATGGAAGCACCTCCCAATTGGTCGAACAATTCATTGATTCTTAGTAAGGGGTATTTGTTCTTTATGGTTGTCTTATTGAGTTGTCTATAATATATGCACAGTCGGAGTGTTCCATATTTCTCTTTCACAAATAAGATGAGTGTTCCCTGTGGAGGGACACTGGGTTGGATGTAGTCTTTGTTCATCATCTCCTTTAGATGTAGCTTGAGCTCAACTAGCTCTGGTATACTCATCCTATAGGGCGTTCTATATGTTGGCACTGCTCCTAGTGCAAGTTCTATCAAGAAGTCAATGTCTCTTCTCAGAGGTAGACCTGGTACCTCTTCTGGAAACACGTCTTTATATTCTCTTAATATGGGAGTGGTCCTCTAAATTTAGTTTTTCATCCTCAACATATTCCAACACCTGTATTGCATATAAAGGACACCCCTTTATGCAATACTTTTTCATTTGAAGGGCTGATATTTGTCTCACTGAGACAAGGTTCTGAATCCCTTGGAGGGTTATCTTTCTCCCTTCTTCATTTACACATTCTAAATTTTTATGGTAACAGTCCAACTTAGTTTTATAAGCAATCAACCAGTCCATATCAATCAACAAGTCATAATATCCCAGGGGAGGTATGTTAAGGGTTTCTCGGGTGGGAAATACATCCATGATGAATTGGCAAGCTAGTATGACCTCTGCTACTTTTCTTTTGGTTCCAGTGGCTATTTTTACCAACCACAGCTTAACATGTCTAACTGGTTGTAGTTTACACTTATCAACAGTTTGAGGGGCCACATAACTCAAATTAGAACGAGGATCAATTAAAATAGAAACTAGATGGTTGGTGATCATACCTTCCATCTCCACCACTGAAGCTTGGTGGTCGGATTGATTATTGTCCAAGGCTACATAAATTCGTGGCATGCTCCTAGACACATCATTGACAGTGGTATATTCTTGGATATTGTATACTTTATTATTGTTTTGTTGTCTGTGTGGACAATCCCTCAACAGAGGTTCTTCTCCACAACCCCAGCATTTTAAGGGTTCTTTCTTTGGGTTATCAGTCTTTCCTGGGACTGCCTCAAAAGGTTTATTTCCACTCTAAGAGGGGAAATTTTTCTGATACACACTTCTAGTAGGAAGGCTCATCCTAGAACCCTTCCCATAGTTCTTAAAACTTGAGGATTTAAACCCATTTTTCTTGAATCCAGAACTACTCTTCTTCTTCCAGCCCTCTTGAGGTCCTGTCTTACTCCTAAATTGTTCATAACAATACCTCACCTTCCGGATGGTTTCTTCTAAGATATTTGGTTCGTCAAACTCAATCTTTTACGGGTAGGTCTGAGGTAACCCACTAATAAATCATTGCACTTTTACCTTTTCATCCTTTATGTAGGGTACATACCTCAATATCTCAAGGAATTTATTGACATATTCATCTATGGTGAGTTTTCACATACTAAGTTCATAGAACTCCTTAGTCTTCCCATCCATGTATTTCTCTAACAGATACTACTTCCTGAAGTATTTCTCGAACTGTTTCCATGACAAGTCCTTCTCATGGAATCCTTTCACATTCCTAAGGTCTTCCCACAAAATAGAATCCTTTCCATTCAGGTTGAAGATGGTTATTCGAGCCTTCAAGTTTTCAAAGTAGTCATGGACTTTGAAGTACTTATTTAAACCAAGCAACCAAGCTTTAGCCTCTTCTCCTTTCTTAATCTCTCCGTAGAAAGAGGGTGGTTTGGCTTTCTTGAACTCTTTAGGATCATGACTTTTGGAATTATTTTGCTTCTTTCCTTTCCTTTGAGAATGTGAGCTAGTTTTTCTACTAGAAGATCCCTCGGAGTTGCCAACTTCCTTTCCAAAGGACTCTTCCGATGAGTGTCCCTTACCTGTAGGTTGGGCCTTCTTTGAGGTACTTCTCCTACTGTGGTCACTTATGGGGCCATGTTTTCATATCTCAAGTGGACTTTGAATTCTCTTGNCTAAGTTCATAGAACTCCTTAGTCTTCCCATCCATGTATTTCTCTAACAGATACTACTTCCTGAAGTATTTCTCGAACTGTTTCCATGACAAGTCCTTCTCATGGAATCCTTTCACATTCCTAAGGTCTTCCCACAAAATAGAATCCTTTCCATTCAGGTTGAAGATGGTTATTCGAGCCTTCAAGTTTTCAAAGTAGTCATGGACTTTGAAGTACTTATTTAAACCAAGCAACCAAGCTTTAGCCTCTTCTCCTTTCTTAATCTCTCCGTAGAAAGAGGGTGGTTTGGCTTTCTTGAACTCTTTAGGATCATGACTTTTGGAATTATTTTGCTTCTTTCCTTTCCTTTGAGAATGTGAGCTAGTTTTTCTACTAGAAGATCCCTCGGAGTTGCCAACTTCCTTTCCAAAGGACTCTTCCGATGAGTGTCCCTTACCTGTAGGTTGGGCCTTCTTTGAGGTACTTCTCCTACTGTGGTCACTTATGGGGCCATGTTTTCATATCTCAAGTGGACTTTGAATTCTCTTGACATGTTGTCGATCCACATGACTGGTTGTGGGTTCATGTTTTAGCTACCTCTGTATGTCGGATAAGCTCTGCAGCAAGACTGCATTAATTTCTGGTTTTTTTTCTTGCTCCTTTATCAATCTCCCATTTTTAGCTTTGCAAATCTGCAATTCGGCTCTGAGGCTCCTTATAGTTTCATCCAGATCCGAAGGGGTTTCCACTACCCTCCTTTCGTCAGATTATTCGTCTCTATTGTGGGAGCCATCCCCCATATCATAGCATGTCACCATCTTTTAGACTTGAAGTTTTCCCATGATTTATTGATTGCTCGAGTGCTGAAAAAACACTTATTGTTAGCCAACATTTTATTATTTTATGAACAATACACAGTTCAAATTTCGTAAATGCACATACAAAGTAGAAAGTGTCATTATTTTCCCCAATAAAAGTTTAACCAGACTCTTTAAGAAAGAGGTAAGATAGGGTGTCACTCTTAAGGGTACTCTAAATATGGTTTTTAAGCAACTCATCCATGAGCCCAAGCAGGCCAAGTGTTGTAACCATGCTTTGATACCAATTTGTAACACACCCACGGTGGGGACTCGAATTCTCGCTCTTCTTAGGAGAATCAAAACCCCCATTCAGGGTATCTATTCCATTATGCTCTTTCAAATATTTCCAGCCACGATCTCCATGCTCCAAAATGAGCTCAGAAAAGGCATATATCCTCTCCCAATATCTTCAGGTTATTTCATCCCCCTATACTTGCATATGACCGCGGGCTATGACCAGACGCCAAGATAATAGGCACCAAGACGACCACCACGTGAATCCTCCGGAGTGGAAAACCTATGAAGTTCACGATCTGATGTCGCGTGTCCTTAGGGATTTTGATGGCCCTGATTTACTTCGGCACTTCAGCGTTCAGGAGTATCAAATGTTCCTACACATTTTTCCTCTGAAGTACTCCATACCTGGAGTTACAAATCAAGCACCATGTGTCTCTTGTGATCGATGGTTATGATCTTCTTCGGGACTTCGGCATTTGGGAGTTCTAAGCACTCCAAATATTTTTCCTCCAAAGTACTCCATACCCAAAGTTCCAGATCAGGCACCACGCGTCCATCTAAATCAATGGTTCGGGTCCACTTCAGCACTTCGGCGTTCAGGAGTCCCAGGCGCTCACACCACCTTTTCTCCCTGAGTGATTTCACCTGAAGTCAATGATCTGTCGACGCGTGTCTCTTTTAAATCGACAATCACAAATTACTCTGGGAGTTCTCAACTCTTATGACCCCACTTTCCTCCGAAGTGTCTATCTTCTGAAATGGAAGATTTGTTGACACATGTCCTCAGCTGACGGATGGCTCATATGAACTCTAGCTCTCCAGACTTTGGGAGTTCTTGTTCAACACATCCCCTTTTCTCCTAGAGTTACTTTCCTCTGAAGTGCAGGATCTGATGACACATGTCCCTTTGGCTTAGATAGCTCAGATCTGCTTCGGCTCTTTGGGCTTTGGGAGTGTCAACCTCTCCACACTTGCTTTCTCCCGGAGTGCTTACACCTAAATTTGATGATCCATCGATGCGTATCTCCCACAGATCGACGGTTGCAAATCACTTCGGCTCTTCGAGCTTTGGGAGTTTCAACCTCTCCACACTCACTTTCTCCTAGAGTGCTTACACCCGAAGTCGACAATTTGTCGATGTGTGTCTCCCATAGATCGACGGTTGCAAATCACTTCAGCTCTTCGGGCTTCCGGAGTTTCAACCTCTCCACACTCACTTTCTCTCGTAGTGCTTACACCCGAAGTTGACAATCTATCGACATGTGTCCTTTCTCTCAGATCGATGGCATAGATGGACTCCGTTACTACGCAGATTTCCATAAGAACTCATGACTATCCACCTAGCAACTTTTCTATGTTTGATGGTCATGATCCGGCCAATACCAATTTGTTCATCGATCGACAGTTCACAGTGATTGTGGGCCCCCAACGTGTGCACTCTTTATCAGAGAGCTTAACCTCCGCAATCTGAAAAGTACTCGCCCAACTCTGTCTAATCAGGGTCATTGATCTTCCAACCCGATGAGATTAATGGCATTGGTGAATTCTGGGTCGTGAACTAGCACGTCTGCTAATTTCACCTTTGTGCTCTGCAATGATTCCCAACCATCGATTTAATCGAGCGGTTGGTGTTTGATTCGTTAGCTCCAATGGGTCTTTGAGTTGATCTGACGACTGGAATAGCTTCTCCTCCCGATGAATGGCTTAGATCCATATCCCTTGTCAGGTTCTTAAGTCATATATAGCTCTTGTTACTCCGATAGTTTGGGTAACTATGACTATCGTGAAGTTTGACATCTCATAGCTTCGAACTCCTGAAGTTTTGAAACCTTCATGAGCTAACTCCTTTCAGCGCAGGGTTCCTAGATCCAGGACACATGGACCTTCAGATGACTCTTGGGCTATGAACTCTACTCTTAGCTGGGTTTTTGGTTAAGGACTTGGGCGCGAGTTCAAAGTCTCTTAGACTACTGGTCTGAAGGAAATGCCTCCCTAAATCGCACAACTTTAAGCTCTGAAATAGGGCAAGGTAAACTTGTGAGGTTACCAAGATGGTAGTAGTGCCAAGAGGCTTGCTCTGACTCTGTAACTGTGATGTAATTTCCTGGGGAGAAAATTTTTCGAGGGCATAAAATGGAGCATATGGAAAATCAAGCAGAAGCATAATTTCTCAAGGGAACAAACGCATACTCATAACTTAATCATTTCAATGCAAAAACCATTTATAGACATATAAATATACACATGCATCCATTATTTCCAATTCAAAGCACAGGGCACGAAAACACTTATCAAAACCATAAGATGTGATGCGACTGTTGAAAGGGGTGCTCGTTTCCACCCAACCATAGGCTCAGTCACTCCTAATGGCTTTACCACTAGCCACCCATGAGCTTAGACCATGATTCTTTGAGATTCAATCTCTCTCTTCCAACTCAATGGAAGTTAGAGACAAAGGTTACTCTCCTTCTCCCAGTACAGGAATAGATAGGGATGAAGGTTACTCTCCTTCTCCCAGTACAGGAATAGATAGGGACGAAGGTTACTCTCCTTCTCTCGACTCAGTCTTTATTTCCTGTGATCAGAACTCACTATCCTTTCTCAGTCCTTCCTCGGACTCGAGAGCTTAGGCTCTCGCCTCTGCACTCTTCGCAGGCCTTCCTTTACCCACCACACTTCCTTTCTTGCCTTCCTCAATGAGATTGTGTGTGGCTTGAATTACCAGTCTGTGGTCAGGTCTGAAAGCCTTACAGATGGGTGTTCTGCTCCATCCCCTCATTAACTCTTGAGGAGGTCTTCCCACCTACAAGCTTGACTGTAATTCATTTCTGGGTCAAAGGTTTGTTCTGATCATGAGAAATTAAACCCAGTAAGGTACTAGTCTGGTGGAGGTTAACGCAACCATTCCTGGTCCCCTTCACCATCTCTTTCATAGCACTCATGGTCTCTCTTATCACACCCCCTTTCCATCATTCATGCAACACTTATCCATTTTCTAGTAAATAACAGAATTTAGATTCATTGACCTTTTTATGCAAAGGTCCATCAAATCAAACATTCACACATATTGAGTTTGGACATAGTCTCTTGGCCCATATAGTTATATTTACAAATTGGGGGAAACATGGGTGTTACAATAATATCCACCTTAGGTTCCTCAAAGAATATCATTCCATGTATCAACTTTAGAGCTGAATTGTTGTTGGGATTCTCATGCTCAAATGAAAAGGTTACCACAAAATTCTGTTTCAATACTGTCAGTTATGTAGTGCCTCTGCGCATCTCCTAGTTTATGTACCAATTCCTTGGTATCCCTTCTAATGTATGGATAAAGTAGTGAGGCCATTCTTCTGGTGGTTTCAACCTCCATTGTGTTCTACATTTCTATAGGTGCTCAATTGGTCTTCCTCGCCCATCATAATTTTGCACTGGATTGCTCCCCTATACTGCGCCAAATCTAATGTGCAATATCCTTTTACACACATACCAGACTTGAATTGTTTCCTTATGTGTGCCCCACCATCTAGTTGGTGTTTCCTTGAGTGCAATATCTAGAGCTAACAACCTCTAATTTTCCAAAACGTCCTCCTCGTAGTTTTTCAAGAATTCCTCTAAGTCGTTCAACCCATGAAAACTGGGAGGTTCCGTTATTTTTGTACCAACCCACCTTACTGCACAGTCTATTCTTGTGCACCTCCTTGTGGAGACTTCATGTAGTCTTTGTTTCCAGTTCTCCATACCTGTGTCTGAATCTGAAGCACATGATGTAATGCTTCTCTAGTTGAATACCTCATCTGCCATTGGGTTGACATAGTCATCTTCTCGTGCAGTAGTCCTATATAAATGATTTGTTTCTTCCAAGTCCAGACATGTCGCCTCTACAAACATTTCTCTTTCTGATGGATCCAATTGTGCAATCACTCTATATTCGCCTGATTAAAAAGTGATTTTCCTTGTCTTCAGGTTGATTACATCCTAGTTATCAAATGCCCAGTTTAATCCAAGTAATTTTGGGTAGGGTGTTGTGCCATATACTATCTCTATCACTTCAAAATCTTCCACAATGTGCACTCCATCCAAGTCTATTGTCACACCTTTAAGTCTTCCAAGTGGTAACACTCTATGTTGATTTGATAATTTCAACTGGACAGGTGAATATCCTAATGTGGGTTCCCCCATACACTGCCATGTCTTCTTAGGTAAGACGTTTACTCTAGAGCCTAAATCAAGTATGATATCTCCCATATTGAAATCCCCAATGTTGGCATTTATCCTAAATTCCCTACTTTTTCTTCTTCGTGTATGGAGATGATTGACTATTTTTTTCTCTAACTTCCCTTCTACCTATGTGTTGCATCTTTCTAGCAAATTCTGTAAGACCTTCATGGATGATGGATCACTCAATAACTTAACACGGGATTGCAGAAAAGTCTTTATGTTACTTACTTTCTCTAAAGGTTGTCATTTGTTGGTGTGAAACATTGAATATGGCATCTCATACATTGGTGGATCCTGAGTTTGTTGCACAATTGGCGTAGACGCAATGTTCTCTTTGAGAATATCCTGTCTGGCCTCCTTAAATGTTTCTTTTTCTTTATGCGCGTCAAAATTATTATGTGGCTCAGTATTATTTTTGACCCACTGATGTTGCACTGGATCATGTTTTGTTGCATCATTTCATTTCTTGGATCCTCCTTGAGTTACTATGTTGATGTTCTTTCCATCATCCCTTCCTTATGCATAAATCCACTGGAAATTCTGATTGTTTTGATTCCTTTTTTACCGTATTTTTCCCAAGAGTGTTGGGCAATCTTTTGTGTTGTGATTTGTTGCGCGACAATGCATACATGTCACAAGTGGAAGTGGACAGCCTCTTGCATAATGTCTCAGTTGTTGACAGTTGTGGCAGACTATTGTCCTTCTTCCTTGACCTCCACCTCTGAATCCACCTCTATCTACTTTACGTGCATTGTATTGGGGTACATGGTTATACTACGCGAGATTATACTATGGTTATGCATTATTGTGTTGCGGCTACACTAGATTGAATTGTGGTGGCACATTGTTGAACTGCGGTGCATCTTTCCCTGTCATCATCACTGCTTGCACCTTGTAAGTGTCTGAAGTTCTTTCTCTCATTAGTTCCTCAACATTTTGCAGTCCTTATCATCATGACCCACCGATTTGCAAAAGTTGCAGTAAGAAATTTTTGGCACTGTATTATATGTATGCATCATTAGAAAATGATATGGATCATGCCCATGTGTCTTAAAATTTTCACACCATGGTCCTTCTGTTGGAAAGGGGTCTATCACCCCTGCTTCCAAGTATTACGTAATGGTTGCATATTTTTTCTTGTTATGTCCTTATGTCATGCATAACGTACACCAAACAACTTCTCTCTTCTCTTTTCCCTCATTCCGGTTTAGTTGAAATGTCAGATTCTTCAGATCCTCCTTCAACTCCTCTATTGCTAGATCTATTTGTTGATATTGATTTTCTTCTAGTTGTAGGGCTGCTTGCAGGGCCTTTGCCTGAGTCTGGAACTTCTGTTGTATCAAAGGATATTTCAAGTGTGGTAATAGTGAGTTCACAAATAACTGGCTATGTTGCGTGTCAGTGATAGAATACTTCAACTTACCTTTCAGATGTTTGAACCTTTGATCAATTTCCCAAAAAGAATCACCTGGTTTCTGCCTGATTTCGATCATTTCATTCATGTACTGGTCTTTTGATCTTGGCTTCTGAAACTAGTCTACAAATAGTATTTTCACCTCTTTTGCAGTCTTTGGTACTCCTTATGGACTATTTACATCAAGGCTCATGTACCAATCCAACACACGGTCTCTGAGTGTTATAGCTAACTACGTGAGTTTTTTATCCTCATCTGTGATCTGCTTTGCTTCCTGGATCTTTTCACATATAAATAAATGATTTTCATGGTCCTTTGATGCCTCTCCCCAAAACTCTTGTAATCTGATAGTGGGATCTTGTCCATCCATTTTGAATTGTGTCAAACTACTGCCTCCATGCGGTGTATATAATTGACTATAACTTCCTGAACTTGCTCCCCTAGTTGGTTGTCCTTGATTGGACCCCTAAACTATTGTTCCTCTTCCACTAAAATTCAGTTTTCTAAACGTTGGTGTTCTTTCAGGTGTATTAGTCGCACATGGGGTTGTAGGTTCCACACTGATTGTGATATGGACTGGATGTATGCCTTCTATTACTCACCTTGGACCTCTTGTTTTCATTTCTAATGTTGTGCACAATATTTCCTTGATTTTCTCCACAGCCCAAAGATCCTTTACATCTTCTTCATCGCTTGTCAAACCCTCTCTGTCGACTATGGCCCTCTTTTTATTATTCATCTTATATTGGTAAGGTATTTCGTTGCGTGTCTTTCTAGCTTTTGCCATTATTTTCTTTATCTAGTCCTCTTCCATCATGATTGGTTCCATGGCCTCCTTCTACCTCCCTTTATCCAATTCCTTGTCCATATCTCAGACTCATGTCAATGCTTCCCCCCCTTCCCCCATGCGCGCAGGGAATTTTAGTTGTTTGATTCCATGGTCATCACACTTTTGTCATACAATAAAATCTTGATAGAAGTATAAAGTGATATGATGTACCTACCTCTGGGTCCCTTCAAAAATTCCTACTCTACAGCAGTGTAAGACTTCACAGTATCAACCGCAAACTTGGTGATAAACCCTGCAATAATACTATCTAACCAAAAATCTATTGCGCATGTAAATTTATTATTGACTTATTGCAACTGCGTGATGTCCACGGGATGCCACTCTAATTATCTAATCCTATTCATAGGATGGTTTTCCTTCAACCTCAATAACCACTCCTGCAACAGATGCAGAAAATCACATAAAAACACCTCATGCAAATTGGTAAACACATATTTGTCGAGATGTGTGCGCAGTGTAAAATTATGGTTTATGTTGTCCTTCTACACAAACTCAAGTTCCTTTGTCTTTAACCATTTTTCAATCTCTGCCTTCATTGGATTCCATGGCTTGAACATTCCCTTCTATGCTTTCATCCTCTGTGATTTTCTTCCACAAATCCCTTCCACTCAATCATGTGCAGTTCCAACCGGCAATGGAACCATTTGTTGGTTACTTGGGCTGACCCAGGTTCTAATCTCAAATAGGTTTCCAACAAAACCCTCAAAACTATCGACCCTCCTAGTAAACCAAAAGGCAATGTTGCACACATAGTGCACAATGCAGTCTCACCCAAGATAGATTTATGGGGGACTACAATACTCAGGTGTTTGCAGTCTAGGAAGGAGTGGGGACTGTGGTTTGGTTCTTTTCCTCATGAATCAACATTATTGTTCATTTATCTACCCTAGTATCTATTCATTCATTCAAATTATGCACGCATATTATGATTAGGTAAATAACCATTAATTATGCAATGAATTCATAACATAACATTAAACATACATTCAAACACATTAACACACTAGATTTACCGTGGTTCACCCCCCCTTGGGGCTACATCCATAAATATTTTTCTCTTCTTCTCTTTAATTCATTATTCTGCAAAATTCATGATGTGTGCATTACATCTTCAGGATTATAATAAAAAAGGAGGGTAAGTACCCTATGTGAGATGGACTAGATCACATCAGGGTCCACAGCCTATGAACTAACCCTCAAAAACTATCTTATTAGACTCAACAACAATAACAACCATAACAACTGACTCCATAATAATCAACAATTCACGAACCCCCAACCTAGACCTCCTAGGTATTTATTTATACTACTTCTACTGGATTATAGTCATTAAATTCTTGTCCAAAATCCTAACCCTAACATGGTTGGGTCTGTCTACATGTGTGCCACACTGCTTTTCCTCCTGCATATCGCTTTTCCTCCTGCATGTCACTTTTCCTTCTTTTTTTGCATGTTGCTTTTCTACCACCTATTGTGCGCGCTCCAAAAATAGATCGTTCTCTCTAAAAATGGGTCTACTCCCAAAATAGACTTTCTTCCCAAAATAGGCATGTTCCCAAAATAGGCATGTTCCCAAAATAGATTTTCTTCCCAAAACAGGTTTTGTGCCAACATGCAGCTTAGTGAAAAAAAGTGAGACATGACCAATCTCAGTGCAATTGAAATATATGGGGGGTCTACCGCCTCCTCCACCAAATCTATGGCCACGACTGCACCCATATCCACCTCAGGTTCCTCTTTGATATATGCCTCTAACGACGCCATAGTGCTCACCACCCTTTTGTTCCTCTTGTACCTGGAATGAATCTCGAGTGTTATCTTGCATTAACTAGAGGGAGTGACAGTTATTTACATCATGGCTAAAGGATTTAAAGAACTCACAAAATGGGATGTGATTCATTGTTTGATACTTTTTTAATGTTGGATAATAGGGTGGAACATGGTGCCACTGCATACAAATCTCGCACCATTATAACTGTCTAGATGGAAATGGACTCGACGTGTTGATCACCACATAATTTGGAAGGATTGGGAAGTCGTCTCGATGATTCCCCTCTGAACAGCATGTAGAACACCATATATGGTCATGCATGACTTTAGTCTTGGCCATATCTTGCAGTTGTATTGTTAGGTTGGATAGTTGTGACTCAACCTACACCATCCCAATAGATGTCTTTGTGCATCCTAGTGTAGAGTCCAAGTGCATTGCAATCTCGACTACCTCGAACTGATTCATCGCCTTTTGTTGGGTGAGCAGAACTCAAATATGGGGGAGTAACCCCACAATGACCCACTCTTTGTGCTGCAAATTCTAGATCTGAAATGTCATCCTATACAAAAAGATTTTGAACCATTGGTCATAATCCCAGACGGTTTCTCCTTCGGATTGATGAGATTTATGTGGTGAGGGTTGTTTACAGAAGTGTTTGGAAAAACCACAGTTTTGTCATTGGATTGTCAACGTTTCAAATTCATATCAGGATCCATCTTCATGACAATAAGCCTGGTTTAAAAAATGAAGAGAAGAGCTTATTATAAATATTAAAGAGAAAGGGAAACCTACGAGTCGGCTAGATAGAACCCTAGTGGAATCTTATAATTCTTTAATTAAGTTTTAAATTTTATTTTTAATTATTATTAAGTTAAGTTTTAAGTCCCTGGGGCGTAGGACATTCGGTGATGGAGTGTGTTGTTAAGGCACTCCGTGATGTTAAAGTCATCAGTTCAAAACTTGCAGGGACAAAAAAATCTAGCCATGTTAAGGGTTGGTGTGGCTCAGGCCGGGTGTGATCCCCAGATGATTTTGATGGCTTAGATGCCCCTGAGTTACGGTTTCTCAGCCACGGGCTAGTCCCTCAGGTCACGGATAAACTAGAAAACAAAAAAACAAAAGTTAAGGTTTATTTGTATTAAAAAAATTATTTTTGTTTTAAGTTTAGTAATTGTTAATAGATCCTAGTAATAAATAGGTATTTTGAGTTTCAAAAGAATAATTATTTTTAATGTATTAAGCTTTTATTAATAAGTTTTAAGTTTAAGTAACCAAGATTTTAATGATCTTGAGTGTGTTGCATAATTGATGTAGACGCAATGTTCTCTTTGAGAATCTCATGTCCGGCCTCCTTAAATGTTTATTTTTCTTTCTGTGAGTCAAAATGCTTGTGTGGCTCAGTATTCTTTTTGACCCACTTATGTTGCGTTGGATCATGTTTTGTTGCATCGGTTCATGTCTTGGCTCCTCCTCGAGTTACTATTTTGATTTTCTTTCCATCATCCCTTTCTTTTGCAGAAATCCACTGAACATTTTGATTGTTCTGGTTCCTTTTTTCCTGTATTTTTCCCAAGAGTGTTAGGCAATTTTTTGTGTCATGAGCCGTTGTGAGACAATACATACATGTTATGGGTGGAAGTGGACAATATCTTGCATAATATCTTGGTGACATTTGTGGAAGACTACTGGCCCTATGCCTCGACCTCCACCTCTGAATCCACCTCTATCTCCTCGTGGTGCATTGTATTGGGGTACCATGTTATACTGCACGGGATTATATTGTGGTAGCACATTGTTGTGCTTCTCCTGCACTAGATTGAATTGTGGTGGCACATTGTTGAACTGTGGTGCAACTTTCCCTGTCATCATCTCTGCTTTCTCCCTGTAAGTGTATGAAGTTCTTTATCTCATTAGTTCCATCATTCTACAGTCATTATCATCATGACCCACTGATTTGCAAAAGTTGCAGTAAGAACTTTTTGGCATTGTCTTATACTTCTGCATCATTGGACAATGATATGGATCATGCCCATGTGTCTTACAAATTTCACACCATGGTCCTCCTATTGGAAATGGGTTTGGAACCCCTACTTCTAAGTACTACGTAATGGTTGGATATTCATTCTTATGATGTCCTTATGTCCTACATAACGCACACCGAATAGATTCTCTCTTCTCTTTTCCCTTATTATGGTTCAGATGAAGTGTCAGATTCTTTAGATCCTCCTTCAACTCCTCTATTGCTAGATCTATTTGTTGATATTGATTTTATTCCAGCTATAGGGTTTCTTGCAGGGCCTCTGCCTGAGTCTAGAACTTGTGTTGTCTCAAAGGATACTTCAAGTGTGGTAATAGTGAGTTCACAAATAATTGGCTATGTTGCATGTCAGTAATAGAATACTTCAACTTAACTTTCAGGTGTTTGAACCTTTGATCAATTTCCTAGACAGAATCACCTGATTTTTGCTTGATTTCGATCATTTCATTCATGTACTAGTCTTTTGAGATTGGCTTTTGAAACTAGTTTACCAATAGTTTTTTCACCTCTACTACAATCTTTGGTACTTCTTGTGGACTATTTACATCAAGGCTCATGTACCAGTCCAACGCACGGTCTTTGAGTGTGATAGCTAACTGCATGAGTTTTTTATCTTCATATGTGATCTTCTTTGCTTCCCAAATTTTTTCATAGATAAATAAATGGGTTCTCTAATGCCTTTCCCCAAAACTTTGGTAATCTGATAGTGGGATCTTGTCCATCCATTTTGAACTATATCAAACTACCGCCTCTTGGCGATGTAGATAATTGACTATTACTTCTTGAACTTGCTCCCCTAGTTGGTTTTCCTTGATTGGACCCCCAAACTATTGCTCCTCTTCCACTAAAATTCAGTTGTATAAATGTTGGTGTTCTTTCAGGTGTATTAGTCATGCATGGGGTTGTAGGCTCCACACTGATTGTGATCTGGACTGGATTTATGCCTTCTATTCCTCACCTTGGACCTCTTGTTTTCCTTGCATATGTTGCGCACAGAATTTCCTCAATATGATCCATAGCCCAGAGATCCTCTACATCTTCTTCATCGCTTGCCAAGCCTTCTCTTTCAATTATGGCCCTCTTTTTATTATTCATCTTATATTGGTAAGGTATTCCGCTACGCATCTTTGCAGATTTTTCCATTATTTTCTTTATATGGTCCTCTTCCATCATGATCAGGTCCATGGCCTCCTTATGCCTCCCTTTATCCAGTTCCTTTTCCATATCTCGGACTCATGTCAGTGCTTCCCCCCCTTCCCCCATGCGCGCAGGGAAGTTTAGTTCCTAATTCCATGGTCATCACACCTTTGTCATACAACAAAATCTTGATAGAAGCATAAACTGATATGATGTACCTACCTTTGGGTCCCTTCATAAATTCCTTCTCTGCAATAGTGTACGACTTCGTGGTATCAACTGCAAACTCAGTGATAAACCCTGCAATAATACTATCTAACCAAAAATCTATTGCACATGTAAATTTATTATTGTCTTGCTGCAACTGCGCGATTTCCATAGGATGCCACTCTAGTTATCCGATTCGATTCATAGGATGGTTTTCCTTCAACCTCAATAACCACTCCTGCAACAGATGTGGGAAATCATAGAAAAATACCTCATGCAAATTTTTAAACACATATTTGTCGAGATATTTGCGCAGTGTAAACTTAGGGTTTTATTTGTCCTTCTGCGCAAACTCGATTTCCTTTGTCCTTAACCATCTTTCAATCTCTGCCTTCATTGGATTCCATGGCTTGAACATTCCCTCCTATGATTTCATCCTCTATGATTTTCTTCCACAGATCCCTTCCACTCAATCATGTGCAGTTCCAACAAGCAACGGAACCATTTTTTGGTTGCTTGGGTTGACCTAGGTTCTGATATTAAATAGGTTTCCAACAAAACCCTCAAAACTATCGGCCCTCCTGGTAAACCAGAAGGCAACGTTGCGCACAAAGTGCACAGTGCAGTCTCACCCATGATAGTTTTATGGGGGACTACAATACTTAGGTGCTTGCAGTCTAGGAAGGAGTGGGGACTATGGTTTGGTTATTTTCCTCGTGCATCAACATTATTCTTCATTTATCTACCCTAGTATCCATTCATTCATTTAACTTATGCATGCATATTCTAATTAGCTAAATAACCATTCATTTTGCAACGAATTCATAACATAACATTAAACATTCATTAAAACACATTAACACACTAGATTTACCTTAGTTCACCCCCCCTGGGGCTACGTCCACAAAGATCTGTCTCTTCTGCTCTTTAATTCATTCTTCTCCAAAATCTGCATTGTGTGCATTACATCTTTGGGATTATAATAAAAAAGGAGGGTAGTTACCCTCTGTGAGGTGGACTAGATCACACCAAGATCCACAGCATGTGAACTAACCCTCAAAAACTATCTTATTCAAATCAACAACAATAACAACCATAACAACTGACTCCACAATAATTAACAATTCATGAAACCCCAACCTAGACCTCCTAGGTATTTATTTATACTACTTCTATTGGCTTATAGTCATTACATTCTTGTGTGAAACCCTAACCCTAACATGGTTGGGTCTGTCTACATGGGCGCCATGTTGCTTTTTCTCATGCATACCACTTTTCCTCCTGCATGTCGTTTTTCCTTGTTTTTTTGCATGTTTCTTTTCTGCCACCTATTGCGCACACTCCAAAAATAGATATTTCTCTCCAAAAATGGGCCTGGTCCCAAAATAGGTTTGTGCCAACATGAAACTTAGTGCAAAATCATGACACATGACCAATCTCAGTGCAATTGAAATATGTGGGGGGTCTACTGCCTCCTCCACCAAATCCATGGTCGTGACCGCACCCATACCCACCTTGGGTTCCTCTTTGATATACGCCTCTAACAACGCCATAGTGCTCACCACCCTTTTGTTCCTCTCGTACCTGGAATGTATCTAGGGTGTTATCTTGGATTAACTAGAGGGAGTGACAGTTATTGACATGATGGCCAGCGAATTTCAAGAACTCACAAAATGGGATGTGAGTCATTGTCTGATGCTTTTGTAATGTGGGATAGAAGGGTGGACCATGGCTCCACTGCATACAAATATCGCATCATTCTAACTATCCATATGGAAATGGACTCGACGTGTTGGTCACCACATAATTTGGAAGGACTCGGAACTCATCTCGATGATGCCCCTCTGAACGACATGTAGTACACCATACATGCTCACGCATGACTTTAGTATTGGCCATATCTTTCAGTTGTATTGTTAGGTTGGCTAGTTGTGACTCAACCTGCACCAACCCAGTCGATGTCTATGTACCTCCTAGTGTAGCTTCCAAGTGCATTGTGATCTCGAATACCTCGACCTGATTCGTCACCTTTTGTTGGGTGAGCGGGACTCAAATATGGGGGAGTAACCCCACAATGAACCACTCTCTGTGTTTCACATTCTGGATCTGGAACATCAGCCTATCCAAAAATATTTTGAACCATTAGTCATAATCCTAGACGGTTTCTCTTTCTGATTGATGAGATTTCTGTGGTGTGGTTTGTTTTCAGAAGTGTTCGGAAAAACCACAATGTTGTCATTGGATTGTCAATATTTGGCATCCATATCAGGATCCATCTTCAAGACAAAAAGCCTAGGTTAAAAAACGAAGAGAAGAGCTTATTATAAATATTAAAGAGAAATGGAAATCTACAGGTCGGCTAGATAGAACCTTAGTGGAATCTTAGAATTCTTTAATTAAGTTTAAGTTTTATTTTTAATTATTATTAAGTTAAGGTTTATTAAAAAAAATATTTTTGTTTTAAGTTTAGTAATTGTTAATAGATCCTAGTAATAAATAGGTATTTTGAGTTGCAAAATAATAATTAATTTTAATGTATTAAGGTTTTATTAATAAGTTTTAAGTTTAAGTAACCAAGATTTTAATGATAATTAAAGTTTTCAAAAGATAAGTTAATAGTTAATAAGAATTTGTTAAGGGTTTATGTTAATAATAAGTTTGTAATCTAGATATTAATATTTTAGGTATTAATAGTGTTAATTTAATATTAAGGTTTAATAAATGATGGGTTAATGATTACTTGCTAGTGATATTAATAAAAGTAAAAAACTTAGATATTAGAATGTTTGAGATTTAATATTGTTATATTGGTAATAACGAAAATTGTTAATATTAATTATTAGTAGACGGAAGAGGTTTGAGATTAATTTACCTATTCTTATTTTTTTGAATCAAAGGGAACCAATTTTCACTTAATTATAGGACATTATCTCTATTTAAGTTGCTTGGGTGTTTGAGGATTTCAATGGCTTCCCTAATACGTCGTTAAAAGAGGTGATCTTCTTTTGCCAAAATCTTGGTATCTTCTAGGCAGACACATGGTGTTTTTTTTTAAGGGAGTGTTCCGCTAAGACTGAGGTGTGAATGTGTTCATTCTTGATGTCAGCTCCATGCTCTTTAATCCTAATCTGGAAGGAGCGACCAGTTTCACCGATGTAGCATTTTCCGCATGAGCACTCTATTTTGTATATTCCTTTGCATTTATGGCGGTCAAGTTTGTCTTTAACAGATCTCATATTTTGTTTGATGGTTCCATGTGGTTTGAAGAAGGTCTTAATATATTTTTTGTTGAGGACTCTTGCAATCCTATTGTTTACACCTTGGATGTAAGGTAGGTAGGAAATATTATTAGGGGTCTGGTTGTTTAGGGAGTTAGGTCCTTTGCTAGTTCTTTCTACGGATTTTTTTATTGCATTCTAAATGTATTTGTGTTTATAACCTATGTTTTTAAAGATATTGGATAGGTGATCTTTTTCTTGTTCTAAGTTTTCTTCATTGGAGATTCTTATGGATCTTATGGCTAGTGTTTTAGGACCCCTAGTTTCTGGTTGGGGTGGTGATGGGAGTTTGCATGGATATAGTTTTCTATGTGGGTCTTTTTTCTAAAGACTGCATGTCCTAGATTTCCATTGTTTTTCCTATTGATTAGAGAATATAGAAAAGGGATGCTATCGTTTTCTTCAAGTTCAATTGTGAATTTTATGTCCTCTGAGAATTTATTCAGGTGTTGAAAGAATTTGTCTAATTCCTCTTTCCCATGGGGCCAGAGTACATTAGTGTCATCAAAAAATCTCTTCCACCTTGTTGGTTTCAGAGGATAGGAGTCTAGGGATTTCTTTTCAAAATTTTCCATGAAAATATTGGCAACAATGGGGGACAATGGGGATCTGATCACTATTCTGCTAGTTTGTTCATTAAATTCTCCTTGATAACTAAAGAATGTGGAGCAAAGACAAACCTCAGCTAGTTTTGTTGTTTCTGGATCAGTCACTTCTTTTACAACCTAGATAGCTTCATCAAGGGGGATTTTTTTGAAAAGGGAGACTACATCAAAGCTTATGAGAGTGTCTTCAGGTTTCACTTTTTCATTTTTAATGATTTTGATAAATTCATTGGAGTCTTTTATGAAGGATTTAGTATGGCCTACTAAGGGGATAAGAATCTTGGCTACATGATTAGCTAGTTCATAGGTTGGTGATCCTATGGTATTCACTATAGGTCTAAGAGGAATTTATGGTAGGTCATAGATCCTAGGGGTGATCTCCTTGATTTTTGTAATGCATTGGGACTCTGACTTCAACTTTTGAAACTCTCGAAGTAAATCATGATTGATCTTGACTAGGGACCTCGCTTGTCCCACTAGCGCAATAGAATTATATTTCATGTACCACATGAGGGCCCTATCCCTAAACATAGTCTTGAGTTGCATGATCTTAACCGCGTCGTTTGTCCCTCTCTTTATAGACTATATTGCTTCACATGTGAACCAGTGTTTCTTTGCATTGTCCTTACCCATTCCATGGAACATGGGCAACCTCTGTGTACTATATTGACTTGCCATCTTGGAAATAGAGTTAGTTCCACTTCTCTAACTGTTATTGGTTGGATCTTTCCACACCACTATCACTTGGGGTAAAGTATTTTTTACTTCGCCTTCTTCTTCACTAGTCTCGTCACTTGTTTCTTATTCTTCTCTCTCTTCAACTCCAATCTCTTCACTAAATATTGTGTTTTCTTGATTAAAAATGTGCAACGGGGGTGGTATAAAGGGGGGGTAAGACCATCTTCTTCTGAAACTTCTTGTGAGGTGACCCAAAGAGATACTTACTTGTATCCATGCAAGACCATTCAATAATATCAACTCATCTCCCCCACCACTAGGGGATCCTCCATCTTCCTTCTCTTCTGGTGCACTAACAATCTGCACCCTCTCTTCCTGACTTGATTGCACACCACAAATGTGTGCTCCTGCATTCGGGTTGATTTGTGCACTACCACTATGTACTTCATCTCTCGGTCTAATATTTGCACTACCACCTTATGTATAATCATTATCTCCATTCATCACATGACTTATTTGTGCATCATCCTCTCTCCTGCTCAGTGTATTACCACTATGTTGAATGAAAAATTATATTATGATTGGTGCCTCAATGTATTGCACGATAAATTATTTTCTTGTCAGCACATCACAGTGTGGTGCCTCCTCCTCCAAGTCTATGGGCGTACCACAATTTTTCACCCCCTAACCACACATGTGTGATTTCTTCTCTCTTAAGGTTGCAGCATACCACAACATCCGAAGGGTAATGGATTTATCACCTAGGCCCTCACTACCACTACTATCAATACTTGTATATTCGAGTCCAAGCCTCTTCGTAGGCGTGTCCTCACATGTTCTCCACTCTAGCACAATAACCTCTCCCACACCACTACATGGTGTGAGTTTCCTCTTAATTATGGGCTTGACACCTCATTGTGCACCCTTGGATAACTCTTCTCTACTCCTTTTCTCATATTTCTCTTTCAACTCGTCTCTTCTTTTGTGTATCTCGACTATTTTTCTCCTTTGCTCTTTTGGATCCATTCTATTCCTCACCTCATCTTAACAACTTTTTGGATCCTCCTCAATGGATCCATATTCTTGCTCTTTTTCCCTCACCTTTTCAAAATCTCCCCCTCCCTAGTGCTAGGGGTTTTACTCAACCATTCTATCTGTTTCCATGTGCATCATTTTTCTTTCCACACATCGCATCTTGATCCAAGGTAGAATTTTTTTTATCATATGATTCCTTGGACCTTCTTCAAACTTTCTTTCAACCTCGTTGAAAGAATTAGTATATTCTATATAAAAATCAATAATGTATTCTCCCTTCACTCGAGCAAACCAAAAATCAATAGCTTGAGTCCACTTATTATCTAGCAACTTCAAGATATCAATATTGGCTTTATCCCAAACTATTGGCTCCACTAACAACGCAGTCTAACTAACTCCACCTTGTGTCTTTAACCATTCATGCAACAGACATGGAAATTCTACAAAGAAGATCTCATGCAAGTAAAAGTAAAGATATATTCCTTTCAATTCTTTCATGTTCACCCGCAATCCTTGCATCTCTATCAGGTAAAAATCATGTTCCTTCGCTTCTATCCAGTCTTGAATCTCCTCCTTAGAAGGATGCCAGCTCATTTTTCTTTTCCTCCATCGATATCAACAAGACTTTAACTCCTAGCAATGGAACCATTTGTCAGGTATTGTGTCACCATTTTCAGTCCATGATTGCATGCATACTGACCTTCTTAATGCTAGGGAATTTTATACCCAAGGTTCATCCAGTGTTTTCCAAAAAAAACCCAACAAACTAACATATCAATCCTCGTCCAAGGCCGAAGAAGGTCTCACTTGAGATGCAGAGAGGATCACAGAGACCATAAGGTCTTCTGTCACAGATGAAGGATTAAACATATGAAACATTACTGCAATTGGCATCCATGTCACTCATGTTTAATAACTATTAATACTAGGAACTAAAATGATACACACACATATTCAACTCATTTAGAATAGACATGGATTAAATTAGAACTGTCATATCTTTATTACTGGAATTATTCCATTACAACATAGATATACAATGTGTTGAACAACTACTTAGGACAACCATAGAAATTCATATCATTACTATGTGAAACAGTTGGAATACAACACACTGCGCCATGCGCCTTGCCTTAAAATTTAGACAGAACAAAGACACATGAATATATTCAAAACATTACAATATTATAGAAGGCTCAGAGTGAGATCGATATTGATAGCTAGGCTAACTCAAAACTCTCTGATTGATTATCTCGTGAACTAACTGTTATAACTTACATAAATATTGAGAATGGGGGGGTGAATCAGTATTTTATCAAATTTATCAAATTTATTTCCTTTCAACAATTTAAAGTTATTTAGAAGTCCTTACTTAATCAGCAATATATGCATAAAACAAAACACAACATAGGAAACACATTACAACAGTATTTTTACATGGAAACCCAATGCGGGAGAAAACCATTAAACATATTTATTTATGTTCTTCTGCAAACACCAACTTACAATTTACAAATTTTCATCTTGACAGGCACCCACCTGTCGCAAATAAGGACACAAATCCTCTCAGGCACTAATATGTCACAAATAATGAAGACACCAATCCTCTCAGGCACCAACATGTCGCAGATAATGGGGACACTAATCCTCTTAGGAACCAACCTATCATAGATAATGAAGACACCAATCCTCTCAGGCACTAACATGTCGTAGATGATGAGGACACCAATCCTCAGTGAGCTTCAACTCACTCTAGCACCACCTTGCACCCTGAATTAAGTTTAAAAATAAATTTACAGAACTGGACCTTTCTCTTCAATTCAAGAATAATCTAATATGTCTCTAGTTCAGTTTCATTGAACAGTTACTGGTCCTTTTTATTCTCTTGTCATCCACTCAACACTCAAATAGAGTGCACCCATATTTATAATGTTTCTTCTTGAGTTCGTATATCCCCTGTGTTTTTATAGAGGTGGTATTCCTCTGTATTTTCTTAAAGATAATTTTGATATCCTCAGACTAAAGTATCAAAATGGAAGAGTACTAAATAGAAAACCCCAATCTTTATCGCTCCATAAAAATATAAAATGTTATTTATTGAAAAATAATAAATTCACAAAGAAAATTCTTGAGAAGAGGACCAGGAATATTTCAAAGACTAAAATATAATGTACAGATAATATACAGAGAAAAACTAACCATAAGATGAAAACAAAACATTTCTCGCATCATAAATTTTGATCACGTTCATAAAATAGAAATATATGAGTCCACAATTGAGAGAACTTTAAAAGAGTATTTCATTCAAAATAAGCGGGAGTATGATTGGAAAACTTCAAATATATCATGCTCGATAACTCAGAGTTCAAGATACCATTAAATTTTCACCCCAAAATAGTTCTCTAGGAGCTTTCAAAAAATAAAAATAGTTTGTTTACAAACAAAATTAAAATATGTGTTTATCCAAATGGATTGGGATGGGGCTCCTGTGGACCGTAAAAGAAAATGGAATAGGGTAGGACCTAAAAGAAGAAAAAGAAGACAATCATAAATAGGTTATGGGTTTTAAGAATGAAAGTATATAACTGGATGATTCCTGCAAGAGAAGAAATGAAAGGAAGATTATGAAAAGTTATCATCTTACTCACTATGATGGATCTCTCTTTGACTATCTGGTCAATGTTCCTTTTGTATTCCCCTGTGTTGGGATTATTTGACCGGTTGTGATTTCCAATTCTTTATCTATTTCAGTTATTTTGATTAAATTGTTCTTTAACCAATTCTCAATATAATCCTTCATACGTGCGACATTTATTTCTTGTTTTACTCTTATGTCGAATAATGAATCCTCTAATTCTCGGTAGTCAATTGAAATTTGAAGTAATGTATCTTCTATATCTCCATTCTTGTTTACATAATTGAATAACCAAATTTCTACTTCAAACTCTGAATACTCTATTAAATTATTGAATCTTCTAGTCGATGCAGATTTCAATGATTCCATTTTTTCTTCAAACTTCTCCTTGGACATAAATATAGAATTTAAAATTGTCTTCAGGTCATCAAATTCTCTCGTTGTTCCATCTAGATCCAACTCAACTAAATTTAGATAACATTCTCTCCTCGAGATTTTTTATTTATTGCATTAGTTTTCTCAAAAACTAATATCTTTGAAACTTTATCAAACAGAGCACTATGCAGAGTCATGGATTCCTCTTCAAATAAAATCGGTTCTTGTGTGACCAGTTCTATTGCAACTTCTCTACTTTCTTGCACTCTTTTCTACTCATCGAGGAATTTTATGTCCTCAATGTTTGCATCCATATCCATGTCTTCAAGAGTGATTTAATATTCATGATTGCCCTCATTGGTTCCTTCCTTATTTGTTTTCCTTTTTTCTTTTATTGGTTATTCGAAGATTATGGGGTTTTTTAAGACTTCTCCTAGGAGGGTTATGGTCACCTGCGTCATCAGAGTTTTAGGTTGATTTCTTTGTTTTGATGGGCCATTTTTTGTGAAACAATGGGAGGTTGTGTACTCCTTTCATTTACAACTTGTCAATGATATCGATTTTGTTCAATGGTACTGACCACAGTTTCAATATCTTCTTTATTTATTTCAATAGTAAGCACCTAAGGACTCTAGTTATCATCTTCCTCTTATTCAAATAAAAAAGTGTTTGCAAATGCAACACGGTAACCCATAGAAATCATATGATTCATGAATTTATGGTAAGGGTCGAACCCTTTGACTTCATCTGCTAGCTTTAAGTTGAGTTGGATGAATTGAACCAAAAATTCATCGATGTTTGTAATGCTTTTCAATATTATTTCTCCAACCTTCCAAGGCAAAGGGATAAATTGCCTTTTTTTCTTTTTTCAAGGAAGAAATGAGCCCAAAATCTATATAGTATGCACACTTCTTCTACAAACATCTTATATAACACATAATATGGAAGCTATAATGGTCTTTCTTTAGAACAATAAACTTGGATGACACTAAACTATTCCAATGTTTCAAAACTTCCTCTTTTATCTAGAAATGGTGTCACTTCTAAAGACAGTCTTGAAGTACTTGGCCCAAACACGAGCTTCTTAAAAAGAGAATCAAATGAATTATGCACTTCATAAAAATGATACATATCCTTTTGTTTCCATAAAAATATATTGCAACTAATATATTTTGGTAAATGCAACCCTTTAAAAACATGACAATGTATGATGGCAAAGATTAAATTCAAGGACATATAGAATTTATTTTTCTTTCTAAAATTTGATAGTTGAAAATATAGTTCACTAGAAATAATCTTTGCCTAATAAAAAAAAAAGTATTCATGAATGGAGAAACATAGGATGTACAAAGCCAGACGAGGAATTGTAGCAGTTGATTCTTGTCTGGCCACCCTGGTGAAAATCCACACCATTTCTCGATACGGATTCCTTAGAAAATTAACCGGGATAGTTAATAGGTCTTCTGGCATCATGGTTGGATCTTCAATATAGTCTTACAAGAGCTCGAATACACGATTTTTCGCATTCAAAAAATCTTTATCTTCGTCTACTTTAATTGTAATTTTTTCCTCTGGAAGTCTAAGCATTCTTCTAAAAATAGAAGGACATAAAGAAATTTGGGATTCACCCTAAAGTTGAATTATTCATTGGTTTTTATCAAACTTATCTATAAACCAAGAAACATATTATTTTCAGTCAAATACTTCAGGAACACAACCTGCAAAAGTAATATCAAACATCCAAATCTGATTAGAACTTCTCTCAAGAAGTGACAATGTCGAATAATATTTGTAGGCTCTTGACCAATAGAATTTCTAGTCTTCTCATCCAAAAGTATTGAGTGTATCTCCGCAGAACTGTTGTCTCCTTTTGGTTGTCATGTTAAATGACGTTGGTGAACTATTATGCAATTCCTTTTTTCAATACATTGTTATAAAGGTGATCCCATTTATTAAAAAATACTTTAGAGCCTTTGGTTCAAAGAGTTGTTAATATGAAACAATATTGAAATTAATGGATGGAAATCTCAAGAACGACATCATTAATTACGACCTTTTTACACTTAACCATTTGTTATCTCTATGAGATTTGAATTAAATATTCATTAGAGAATGTGACAAGATGATACAAGGATTTGTTGTGGGGCAGCAGAGGATCAGAGGTTTGTGAAGCAAAGATGGAGTGATCATGAACCCATGGACCCATGGTGAAAACTCAAAAAAATGACTAAGTATGAGAACTCAATTGGGATTGGGGGTAGGTGACAAGAACAATGAAATCAATGTGAACCCACATTCCTATGGTAGAGTTTCAAAATTTTGACTAAGTACAAAAGAGGATCAGTCGGACCTGAAGGTCATGGTGATAGTGAGAAAATCAGAGAACTCCTTTAGACCCGCGATGTTGTAGGGATTTTTCACCCTGCAGGAGCTAATCTCCCTTAGGTTCTACCAATGCCTAAGACAGGAATAGAGACATAAACTAAGGATGTTCCTAGATATAATTCATACATGAAAACCACCAAAGTAGATGAAAGCCTCCCAAATATCAAAGAAATCATGCATGGATTAACAACAAATATAATAGTATATCATAACACATTATTATATTAATTCTCTACCAATGAATACATAAACTTGTATGAACAATTAGATAAGGGGAAACATATAGTATGTATTCTATTAATCAAAGAATCAATATTACAACTTACAAATGAGAAGCTAATGCAATGGTATCCTTCCAAGCTCCTTGCCCAAGTCTTTGCAACCAAATCACCA
>SNQJ01S0095753.1:68988-81950 GCA_010110895.2 Picea sitchensis
GCCAATTTTTTTTTATATTGGGATCACTAGATAGTGGCGATAAATGATTATGCATATGATGGCATGGATTACCGTGACAATCCATATATGGTTCTCCACGAGGGGGAAAGGTTTAGTGATGAGTTTGGTAAGAAAGATACAATTTTTAGTATATTTTTAATGTTTTTTTGATTATATGATATATAAAAAAAATTGTGTAACATAACAAATAATTTGTGATGGACATATTGTGCACTAGTACATCCAGCAGGGATGTCACCATTGATTAGGTGAGGTGAACATCTCAGGATTGGGAGAGGACCACATGGTGGGAGAATTGATGCAGATATTTTAGAAGATCTCAAGGACAACCTCGTTGTTTGACTGTGGGCATTCTGGTGCCACATATGGACAATATACCCCTATGTATGCAGAGGAGTGTTTTAGGTGTGGGGAACCGGTTTGGAAACCTTCTACGGAAGGTCGTGCGAGCAGTCATTTGTTACAATGACCATAGGGCTCCTCGAGATGACTAGTTTTCATTAGCATGATGGAATTTTGGTGCTTTTTATGTTACGGATATATGGGCGGACAGCCCAATTTTGTTATGTTATACCAATTTTGGATTTTTTTGGACACGCTTTTTTTATATATATATGGATATATGGATTTGTGATTTTTCTTATATATATGTGATGAAATGGTTTATATAATGTTTGTATAATATAATGCTTGTTAATGAAGTAGATGCCAATTCAACAAAAAAATTGCTAGTGATTCGGCTAAGGAATTGAATTGTCTTGGTATATGTTCATAAGTGATAAAATGAAATGATCATTCCAAGAGTTGTACCCTTAAATATTTTCGAAAAAGGATAGGATGTCGAATAGAGTAGGTCGTGTTGAGGTGTGAAACGATGAGCTAGAAATCTAGGCGTACTATCAGGTGATGTATTCCCAAAGCAGATGCTTCGGTCGAAAGTTCAATGACAACACTGTATTTGACAACATTGTTTGTTGCAGGTCCTAGATAGATGCCCCCAAAGATGACTATTTCATTGGTGAGTGAAAGTATTACCTAGGCAATGGAAGTGTTATTATGGGAGGTGCAACTAGCTCCGTATTCATATCCATAATAAGGTAAGGGGAATGACGACATCTGCATCTCAAGCATTTAAGTAGGATAATAAAATTGACAAATACTATCACATAAAAGGAAAACAAAGACAACCATATTATACTATAATACATATGGTACAAAAGCACTAGATAGCTCGGGGCTTATGCATAGTACTTTTTCAAGTAGATCCCATTACAGGGCTCCGRGAGAATATTTCCTTYGTAATCAGCKAACTCATAGGCTCCTTTTTGAAGAGCRTGTTTGACAACATAGGTCCCATGCCACAGAGGTTCAAATTTTCMTGTGCCAAGTTTATCACRGTCTTGATCATAGGTCAACAACAAGTCTCCTTTTGAAAAAGTTCAAGGATGAGTTTTCTGATCATATTGTGACTTTACTCACTTTTGGTGGGATTCATTAGCCATGATGGCCTCACAACATCACTCATCAAGACAAGATAAGTATAGTAATCGTTCTTCTTTAGCAGAGGTATGGGGCAAGAGTTCGACAGGTAGCTTAAGTGAGGGGATTTCGCATTAAATGGGTAGTACTGCCTCTAAGCCATAGACAAGTTGAAAGTGTGTGAATCCTATGGAAGTCTTAGCAGAGGTTCAGTATGCCCATAAGGCTGAGAATAACATTATATGCCAATTGGATTTGTGATTTCCAATCATCCTTTGGAGAATAGTTTTAAGTACCTTGTTAATGGGCTCAACCTGACCATTTGCTTGTGGATAGTAAGGAGAAGAGTTCTATTGGTCAAAGTGAAAAAGGGTAGATAGCTCAGTCATCATGTTGTTACAAAAATGTGATCTATGATCAGTCATAATAGACTTGGGAACATTGAATATTTCTATAATATGATTCAATACGAATAATGTTGGCATCATTAGAATATGTGGGCATGGCTTCTGCCCATTTGGTGAAATAGTCAATGACCACAATTATGTAATTATGATCGGAAACAAAAGGGGGTTTACATGTAAAATCGATGCCCCATTTAGCAAAAGGGCCAATTGCAACAATGGGATGTAGGGGAGTGGGATGTGCGTGCATTTTCTTAGAAAAAAATTGGCACAGGTGGCATTTTTGGATTGCATTCATGCAATCTTTAAAGATTGTGGGCCATAAATACCCTTTTTCATTTTCGCCAGTATGTTCTTTGATGAACCAGAGCTAGGTGGGAAATAAGGTTTCTTCCCTTTACTTGGTTTAGGCTCATGAGATAAATCTTTGATTTTATTAGGTTGTTGAGCTAACAGAGCATGTGAAGCCATGGATACAACGGGTTAAAGTGGTTGTTTAGGAGGAGGTGAAGGTAGTGGAAAAGATACAGTAGGTCATTCTTGATTATGTGGTTGAGGATCATGAACTATTTCATTCCAACCATCATTAACTTGAAACTCAGGCTGCAAAGTCACATGTGGCTCTACAGGAATACCGGTGATGCTAGGATGGGGCTGTAATAGATGTCTGATAGGTAGTGGAGGTGGATTGAAATATCCTTGGCCTACAAGATTGAGAAGACCATTTTGTAGGAGTTGATTAAACTCCTCTGATTATGCTTCAAAATGGACAGAGAATCTAAGTCTCTTATTTTTTCCCCTTTGCCAACCAGCCTGATGTCATTTGTTCCAATTTCCTATGTTTCCTCTATTATCTCTATTAGATCTATTTCTATAACAACTAAAAAATACCATCTATTAAACATAGATATTATATTAGAGTATGCATACAACAGCAAGTAAACCATCAAATACAAAATTGCATTTAACATAATTTTTAGAAGTGGCTCTGACTCGATCAACAATCAAGCATGAAATCAACCAGGGATAAATGAGAAGAGTAACTCAAAATCAAACTATTTGTTATGTTTTGAAACATTTCCAGACCTCATAGCTCTTATAACTGATAATTATTCAAAAACATGGGATTTATAAAAAATTAAATTAAATAAAAAAGGTGGAGCCTGCTATATTATATTAACAAAAACTTTGACAAGATATACAGTGGCATGGTTCTAAGTCACCAAAAATGTTGTCGATTACTGGAAACCAGCATAAGTGGAGAGCAAATAACAGTTGTATGATAAAACAGAAAAGAGAGTAGCATCTGTCCTGCCCGGAGGAAACCAGGACAGATGTCTATAGTCCAAATGAACATAAAACAGTAACATGAAAAGACTAAAAACCAAGAGAGCATAAAAACCTAGGTGCCCGGTGACCTGTCGCCATCTCCATTCTACCACGTGGACCCAGCCGGGATGGCAAAAGCATGCGCGCAGAGGGGACACTTCCGCTGAGCTGGAACATTGGAGTATGTGTCGAGGAGCATGTCCAGGCACTGGCCCATGAGAAGGGCCCTATGCTCCAGGTCTGACATGTGTCCTCGGAGCTCGAACGCTAGGGCCAGGTGCTCTGCACGGAGGAGAGAGCCATGCAGACCGCCACCCACGTCACTAAGGGGAACATTCCTCAATTCCACTGTCGCACCACTTCTAGCTTCGAACTCCCTCTGCTTCGCATCATCCCCTGCAACCTTCCTCACCAAGTGAATGTTATCCACATTCAACTCTGCTCCAATAGCCTTCATTTCGTGGTTGGTAGGACTGTTATCACCCGGCCAAGGAATTTCTTCAACAATGCAGCCTGGGAAATCATCTTCCTGAACCAAATTGGGTTTGCTTTCCTCCTGGTGAGTCGCCTCTATGGCGCGGGGCTCCTCTACAGTCGACAGGTCCTCCATAAACAGGTCTTCTTCCATGAAATAGGTGGGATACGCATCCTCTGTCCCAGCCTCCTACCTTTCTCCCGGCTTAATTGTCGTGGCTTCTCTGCTACAGCTCCCGACTCTGCAATGGTGGCGAGCAACGCCAATTTCTCAGCCCGAGCCTTCTTCCAAAGCATGGAGCTCGCCAATGCCAGAGCGCGTTCCAATTGCTCTTTCCGTCACCGCTGCGCCTTGTGGGCATTCCAGGCTGAGCCACGGCGAGGCCTGCCTCGTTTTCTAACCATAGTAGTCGGGGAATGAATGAATGTACAGAGCAGTTGCAGTGATAAGCTGAGAAGCCAGGACGAGAGAGGTTGCAGGTACAGAGCACGAGTAGACTGACTCTGTCTCAGCCCGCACAAAGACAAACTACTCATAAAATCCTTGCCAAGATGCAACGAAAAGGTGGTGAGCTAGGACAAGAGGAGTGCAAGACTGCACTAGAGCATCCAAGCGAAGAGCAGAGCCGAAGCAGGAGCAGTCCCGCTTTGTCCGGGCTCATAAAAAATCATATAACCAGAAGCCGAGGTCACCTGTACGCCTTTAACCCCTATCATGCTGAGTGCGCAGTGGGCGTAAATGGTCGCGCGAGGGAGGATTCCCTCCATCGTATAGTTGCATCTATGGTCGTCCACCATCGTAAATGCATACTTGTGGGTGGCGGCCATAAGTATTTATGCTTGGGCTTAGTGCTAAGCCTCATGTCACTGTAATGCCTCGTGTCACCCCATCCGGGGAACATGGGATTTATAATTAAATTGGGAAGATGAAGGGTTTTGTAATGGATGAAAAGTGAAAATGAATGATAAGGAAGAATGGTACGTGTTCATAATCAAAACATATCAGTCATCAACCTTCAACCATTTCTCAAGTTTTGTGCCCAATGTCGATTGATAACAATGTAACACATGTCATGTCAAGTATCATTGACTGCTAGTATATCCATTATCCTTGTTTCAAAAAAAAAAAAAAAAATCCTCGAATTTGCTTATGTTTAAGCAGAAAGAACATGAATCAAAAATAAAGCATGATATTGGGAATTTAGGAACAATTTATGTAAAGTGGAAATATGAAAGGAATTGGACCTGAAAACAAATCAGAAATCAACCATTTCCAAAAACTTATGACCTTTTTCCAATATTTATTATATTTAGTCATCATAGACTTATTCTTGAATGTTTAATATAATTTTGTAATAGAGCTCATGATTCACCATTAAATTATGAAAGAATAATCATTTGACAATGTATTATTTTCCAATTCTTCCCTTAACCATAATTGTAATAGTCAAAATATATTCTTCCCAACAAACTATTTATGCCAAACTATTAGCAACCTTTCTCATTAATAGAAAATCATTTTTATTTCAAACAACAGGGGGAGAAAAGATGAAGTTTAAATGATATATATTTTCAAGAATTTAAGAATGATGTATGGAAAATGAAGGATTTGGTCATGTTTATAATATATATATATATATATATATATATATTCCTTCATGATTGGGCTATATTTTTTAGTCAAACCCATATTTAATATCAACATGCTCAAAAACCATTAACCAAGTTGTGTTTAAAACTTCAATAACTTATTCCAAACAAGTTTTGCATCGAACAGTAGTATAATAGTCAACACAAAATTCAGCCCATTATGGATTTTAGCAGTTATCATATAAGTTTATGCCTTCATGAACTAATAAAAATTGGTTCTAATATTTCGAAACCAAAACCAGTGTAGTAAAATTAACCAGATCATTTCAATAGTTCCTATAAAATAATAAAACACGATTGAACCCCTATTCACTTCAACCATATTTCTTAGTCAAACCAGGTGCATGGGATTTATAATCTTTGTGAAAATACCTCATACTTTAATCATCAAATATTTTTAACAAATGATCGTAAAACCCATTGTGTGTATGTGTGTGTTGCAAAATCAACAAGGATTCAAAACTAGGTAATGATATCCCCAATATAACCCTGTTGGTATGTACATACATTCATCAAATCCTATTTTGGGGTCTCTATCTTATGAAAGAAGTATCAATGATGGCCTCACATTCAAACTTTTTATGTATAAAAGAGTGTCAAGGTATCATTTTAACAAGTATAAAAAACCTCATGAAGCTCGGGCTTGATACGAAACATTTCCCATATTATGCACAGGACTTTAAAATTTAGGGTTCGGAAATATGACAACCATAACCAATTAACTCTTCAAACTTAGGTTCAGGGCCCACGATAGGGTTATTATCAAAACAAATGTGTAGTAGGATGACACTCCAAAAAAAAATCCTTGTGATTCCACTACTTCAATCATGCAGAGTCGAGCAGTGGGTACAGAACAATAAAATAGAATTTGAAGGATATGGGTTCGAAACCCATCAAGAAGGAAACAAAATTAGCATGCAAAAAAACAACCTTCAAATATTTCTTYCATTTTTTGCTTGAGACCACAAATGTTGAYGAGTGGAAAGGTGGTCGAAAGTTTCAGGTGGATTTCTTTAAAGATGGCGAAAATATTGTATGAAAACCAAAATTGGAGTCAAATACACCGATCTCACATAGTTTGAACTGGGGTTACTTGTTTTCGAAACAAGGGTTTATGCAAGAACCGTTTTAGAGCAACACAAAGCAATGAAACAAGGACTATTTTCTTCATAAATATCCCAAGTTAAATTTGAAAGGAAGAACAAGAGAAAGCATGCTCAAATAAGCGATCAAACAGAGCCATTTCAAAAATTAATATTGCAAAAGAACGTGCATTTGATGGATAACAAGCTAGAGTATCATACCTTTTCTAATGCTTCCAATAACTTAGCTAAATTAGTGCTACAGCTACCAGAAAGGATAAGATGAGATCTTTTACCAAACTGATACTATGAAAGAAATGGAAAAATGAATAACTAGGGTAGTATACCTCAAAGTGGAGCAGAAATTCCTTCACCCTAGCATATTGAATGCATGGAAGCATCACATCATTCAAAATTAACACTCGCAATAATATTTAATTCACATATGATTCCACTTTCCACCATAAACAAATCACATACTAGAAACATTTCTAAGTATGAAATAAATCGCATGCCATATAAACCATGTCGATAGCCACATTAACTATCAACTCGAATGACGGCCCAAATCTTCACATCAGGCATTGTCATTTCAACTTCCATTAAACCCACATTTAAAATGAATCAGCGATGCAATGAACACATATATTCCAATTTGAGTGTCAAAAACAAATCTTAAATGGTAGCCATCACTATATAGTATCAACATTGAGTACATATATTATACCATATGTAATATGGATGGATAACTTTGAACCTTTTAATTGCAACATGTCACATTTTACTATATCGGCCTAATACCTCCTTGTAATGTATGTGTCTGATATGAATGTCATGCCATTCAAGTTTGCACTATATATATATATATATATATATATATATATATATATATAAGAATTTGCAAGTCCTTTGAATCATGTCATGTAGTTTAGTACCAAACCATTGTGACAGGTACTTGTCAAGATGTTGTATTCTTTTGAAAACAGATATAACCAAACCTTTTGATGACTTATGACCTCAACAACATAATTTTCGAGAAAATACTCATCATATAATAGCACCTTATGAGTATAAATGTATGCAACATAGAGGATTTTTTAAGCTTTATGGGCACAACATTTATTTTCCTTTCGCAACTAAATTAGAAGTGGAACTCATAATCAAACTGAAGGAAGAAAAAAAATTCACCATATAACATAAATGAAGCCATTATGTACTTTCAGTAGATTAATAATGCTTCTATCTTGGGAATACTTGAAAATAAACATCATTTCTTTCTCCTATGGGGTCCCACCTACGAGTTATATATTCATAGCATAGACAGTGAAAAATTTAAGTGTACTTTGCAACCATTTGTAGGCTATGATGCTAGTGACGATTTTATGAGTCAACATCTAAAGAATCCACAAGGTAGCTAATTTTCAATTGGCTAGAACATTTTTAATCTCTGGTTTTGCTAGACTTGAACTTTGTTGATAAAAACTGTCAATTTTTCATGATATACTCTTGAAAGAATAATTGTAGGGAAGGAAAAAAGGGAAAGCAAAAAAAGGGGACAGCTTTGATCATCAATCTTTAGCAAAGTGTCTATAGGTATAAGCAACTACTACATAATTAGTGATGCGGACTCAAAAGAAAATCATTTGTTTATGATGTTTAAACTATTTTCAAACAAATTAGAAAAATTTTGTAGACAATATGACCAAAAGTGACTTGAATGATCTAGCTTGACTCAATATTCAAGAAAAATGAAAGAAAAAACAAACTGAAATAAAATCAGAAAGAAAATTAAACTATACAAATCGAAAAAGAATAAATACAACTAAAAATTAAATATATACAGAAAGCATTAAACAATTGACTCATCAACTACCTTGGTTCAACATAATGCTTTAGTATATGAAAACAATCGTCAGTCCATATCTTTCAATAAGTAAGAATTGTTACCAATGACAGAGGCGACCTTATAGGGACCTAGCCAAAGTTTTTGGAACTTAGAATGCTTTCCTTTATCAGCATGTGAAAAACCCGAGAGCAACACTTTCTCATCAACTACAAAGATAGTTGATTTATCCTTTTTATCAAAATACTTCTTGAAATATTGTTGTCTTTTTCTTAGATTTTTCATAGCATGATTTCTTTGTTATTCCAAGGCTAGCAAGGCATTTATTCTCTGAAAAATATTTGTCATGTTCATGTAACATCTCGGTTCTAACCCTTATAAACTATAATGTATTATGTAAATATGACTTAGGCTGGTGAGCCGGTAAAGTTGAAAAGGGGCTAGAGTGCCTAGGAAATGTAACACTTCCTATACATTAGTAAAATACATTGTTGGCTGCAAGACCGACAAGAACAAAAGAGATAGGGGGCTATGATTCCACGAGAGAGGGGGCTTGAGGGGCTAAGTCTTGTTATTATTATTTTATTTACCCATAATTAATTTTATGGATAAGAGGGGGTTAAATGAGCTTCTTGGGAGGGAGGCCATGTGGCTCTTGTCTTCATGTAATTATTTAAACATACCTTGGGGGTTGTTTTGGGGTCATTTTTCCCTTGGTTCGTCCTCTTCTCACTGGTTCACTCGTTCTTCTTCCTCTTCACTCACTACTAGTAGTTCATGTGCTCTTGGGCTGAGCATGGAAACGAATGGCAGAAAGAGGAGAGCCATCGTTGAATGGATATAATGATTTACTGATCATTCCCAGAGGGAATGGATGCCTGTGTGCATGAACTTGATGGTAGTTCAGATCGAACTGTCCACAGCTGAGAGTCCTTGGGATTTCCAGTAAGGAGATTTCTTGACCATTAGCACTAGAGCCCTGGAGAGAAATGGAACAGCCTCAGGGACTGCATGGCAGAGAAAGGTGTTCATTTCTTGGGGTTATGCAGGCTGAGGGGGAAAGAGAGATGGAAATCAGGATTGTTGTGAGGTTGGGAAACCTGAGAGCTACTTAGCCAACTATTGTGTATTTAGACTTGGCTTAGGACCTGTCCTTGTGGATTCATAGCCCTGGCTCGGGGGTGACCTGCTGTTGAGAGTAAATGAGCAGCAGCGTTTATGGTTGAGAGGAACGTCCTTGGTCTGCAACCAGTTGGTGAATGATTACTTGCAAAGATAAGTGCTCTCTATGTTTTCTTTTTAATGTATTACGTTGTGTATTTAATTATCTCTGAGATATGTATTCTAATGTGCCTGTATGTTGCTTATTTGTTATGCATGGAACGTTTTTTATCTCTTTTATGTTGTGACATGGATATTGTCTTATGCATGTGGTGTGCATGCTTTTAACATTGTTGAGAAGTCCTTTGTTTTTGAATTAGAGATCAAATAATTCATCCTTGGGAATGCAGCATGCCTAGCCTGCGGGTGGTTGGGTGTGTTGCAGCCTGTTTAAGTGGCATAGTCTGGCGTCTGGGTGGTCGGGTATGTTACAGAATAGTATCAGAGCTTCTGGTTGAAACACCGGACCGGTATGGGCCAGGTCTATTGGTCAGAGTCTCGTGGTTGAGATCAAATTCTGACCATGAAGTTGAAAAGCTCGAGCGGAATGGCGTTGTAGAATCTACGCAGGAGTTAGATCATCAGAGATCAGTTGTAAGGGGTTCGAAGGATCGTGATTGTCCCCCTTTGAATTCAAGAGCGATCACCATTGTAGGATCAGGAGAGATCTAGGATCATTGGATCGGAGGATAGGTGAACTGGGGTCGTCTGATGTAAAGGAAGCAAGGGTTAAGGTCACATCCATCGGATCCCATGGGAGAGAGAGATCAATGGACATGAGGCATTGTGGGGAACCAAGTTGCATGGGAGATCATTTCCCAAAGAGATCCCACAATACAAACCATGGTTTCACCAAGGGGTTACGTGTCAGCATCAGGAGAATTGTGGGGTGAAAAGCGGGTTAATCCAAATCGTCGATGTGTGCCCCCACAAATTGAAAGGCATGCAGTGATGTGACATGTTAGTACTCGAGCGATGAACCTCTGAAGAGCAAAAGTAGTCGAGGACCGTCGATCTGTAGAAGGACACGTGTCAACTGATTGTGTGCTCCGGGTGAAAGCACTCCGAGAAAAGGTGAGCAAGGAGAAGTTGAGAATTGAGATTTTCGAACATTGGAGATCCGAAGTGAATTGTAGTCGTCCGATCCAGGAGGACACGAGGCAAAAATCCGTGCACTTTGGGGAAAAGCAAAGGTTGAGAGTTGATTTCTCCGAAGTACAAAGACCCGAAGAAATTGTAGTCATCGATCCATGGGAAACACGCGTCAGTAGATCGTGAGCTTCAGATAAAAACATTTCAGAAAAAAGTTGAAGTTTGAGTTTTCTGAAGTCCGAAGGCCCAAAGGAATTGGAGTCGTTGATCCTTGCAGTGGTAACTTTCGAAGTCTCGAAGTCCAAGGTTAATATGGGTCGTCTGATAAGGGAGACACATGGCGACATTTTGGTTGGTTTGGGAAATCAAAGTTCAGGAGAATTGGAAGTGTGCTAGTGTGGAAACTCTCGAAGTCCCAAAGCTCGAAGAGCCGAAGTGGTGGGCCACGATCACGTCACCAGGAGGTGATGTGGACCCCGAAATTTCTAAAGTGACGTGGCTTGTAGATGTCACCGGGGATGACGTGGACACATGGGATGTGTGCCATGTGTCAGTAAGTTTTGAGCATGCGGATGATTGAAATGTCAAATAAGATGTGACACATGTCACCCACCTGATTGGACCATGTGTCCGCTTACAGTATTTCGCTACATGGCGACGGATCGTGGACTCCAGAGAAATTACTCCAAGAGTTTTCAGTTGAGAGTTGAAACTCCTGAAGCCTGGAGACCCGAAGTAAACATTGACTGTTGAATCGTCCAAAGTAGACTTGAACCGTTAGATCAGGAGACCATGTGGCATGAAGTTGTGGATTTCAGGGTAAGGACCCGAAGTAAATGTCAATTGTCGGATCATCTAAAGTAGACCTAAACCATCAGATTAGGAGAACAGGTGGCATGAAGCTATGGATTATGGGTAAGGACCTGAAGTAAACATCAATCGTCGAATCGTCCGAAGTAATTCCCCACCGTCTGATTCAAAAGGACACGTGGCAGAATATCGTGTATCTCGAGGGAATTAAAGTTTGAGATTTGAGAATTCTAAAGTCTAGAATTCTGAAACGACCACAACCGTAGATTTGGGAGAGGTAAATCTGAACTGTTGGTTCCCAAGAGGTAGATCTTAGTCATCTGTTTAGAAGCATCGTCAAGATCGCGAGTTCAACGGTCACCTCGCATTGTGGGGATGGGAGGTGCTCTGGATTTACAAAGTCAAGGGCAGGCCGCAATCAAGACCACAGTTTTGGCAAAAGGACATGTGGTGGCTCGAGGTGAATTGCGGGGAGAAAAGTAGTTTGGTTCCAAACCACCTTTGAGCATGGTTGCAATCGTGCATCTGCGTGAGGTCACCGCCTAAGGTCACATCTAAGGAGGGGCCAAGAGAAAAAGGAGCTAGCACCAACTCTGAGATTTTTCGCAAGGGCGAAGGGGAAGGTCATGAGGGCCATAGGACCTGTGCCAAAAATCCGGAAGGGCCTGTGTTTAGATACAGAACGAAACCATCAAGGTTTCGGAGAGCCAATTCGGCTCAAGATTGAAGACCCTTGACCGGGAGGTCGCGCAGCCTTAGGAGAAGGGGGTCTACTTTAAGAAACAAATGGAAAAGAAGAGGCAATGCTCAAATCAATAAGCCTATGGTTTTGCGCATCTGTTCATATGTAAATGGTTTGAAGGAAGCGCCTCATAAAGATTTAATTTGACAGAGAGTTAACACTAGAATAATACAGGGAATTGATAAAGGGTCAAAATATGATATGTTTGTGAACCAAGAACACAACAAAAGCATGAGTACGATATAATGAGTCTATCCATGTCTGTGATCAACTCATGAAGAAAAAAGAACCAACACACAGTCATGATTAAAAAAGAGTTAATTCATATAAAAAGGAAAAATTATATTAATTGAAGAATAATATTATCACTTAAATGAAAAAGTACCTGTAAATTTAATTGACAATTTTTGTATGATATGTATAGCTCTAACAAGATGGTTGCTTGCAGGTTTATCAGGATTAGAGGTATAACCAAATCAATTCAAGAATAGGATCAGATGTTAGGGTCATGGAGGCATGACTTTGCTTACAAACGTTGGATGAGGTACTACAAAAGAAAGAATCCTCACATGGGACATGAAGCTAGCAAGTGAATAATGTCATTAATGGGAATAGAAAGGAAAAGTAAGGCTCCATAGCCTTGAAGGTAGAGATGTGTAGACAGTTGCAAGCTTGATGTGGAAGGAAGCAAAGAGATTAAGAGGTGGTGTGTGAACAATCTCTATGTGTCAAGCATAGGAGTTCCAAGAAAGGATTTGTTAGATATGACTTATCTACTATCTAAAATCTTAAATTAGAGTTCACAGTGGAAGCAAAATGCCAATGCAGAGGAATTGGAATGCTCTCTCACTTCAAAAGTGGCACTGAATGAAAAT
>SNQJ01S0095754.1:0-16440 GCA_010110895.2 Picea sitchensis
AGAGGTCTCGAGAGAGAGAGATGAGACTTGTTATAGTCTAGCCTTTGTAAATCATCCATATAGATACATAGATATAATAGAAAAGCAGTTTTTTCCTGCATATTGTTGTTCATGTATTTTTGTTTCATGAAAGAATGTTGTAGATGTATGATAGATTTCATTTATAGTAGGAATATAGATGTCTCTATATTTGTTTGAGTTTGTTGTATCATTCTAGGTTCTTTAGGTTGTGTAAGGAGTGCAAAATAGAACGTTGGAAGTTCTGTAGCCAGCGCAAGGAGTGCACATCTGAATCTCTTTGTCGAGTTCAGAGAAGGGCGTGCCAGGAAGGCACATGAGGATAGTTTTCAAAATCAAGGAGAGCCTCAGAGTTACTGAATACTCTGGAGGTAAGACTATGTAGAGGAGTGCACAGAGAGAGACAGAACTACTGAAGGTTCTGTAAATCTCTATCAAGAGGGCATTGAGTGAGTGCAAGGAGTGCACCAGGGAACTCTATTTCGAGTTATGTGACAAGATAAGTGTCAAGGAGAAGACACTAACATAGTTACTCAACACTCTGTCATCTCAGCAAGGAGTGCTTGAGAAGGAGGTTTCCAGGAGGGCACAAAATCTCCATTTGAGGATGCATAAGGGTCGAGTCCCCTAAGAGATATGAGGAAACATGAATCTCATGTGGAATAGTGCATTTCCACATAAAGTTCCAATAGAAAGGAACAGCAGGCTGAGAAACCCTTTGAGGTTTCAAAGTTGACAAAGATCAGGAGGGACAACGGCTTCTAGATCACAGATGAGACCCAAGTCATCAGGCTCGCAGGTGAAATCAAAGGCCAAATCCTTTCTGAAAACTTTGGAGATCTTCCAAGGGTGGAAGAAATCAAAGGAAGCTCGGGAGGAGCATAGTTTCCATCGGATCAGAACAAGAAGGGGATATCTGGACCGTCAAATCCACGTCCAGACACCTAGGATAAATGAGCGTCGGGAATTTTAGACCTGAACCGTCATATCTGGCACGAGGACCAACCATTGTTGGATCTGGAGGAAAGTGCATGAGGGATAGTCTCTTTGATAGCACACCTAAAGAAATAGATCTGGGTCGTCAGATCTAAGAGTGTGGATCATCATTTGTTGATATCGAAGCAAGGTGCACACGCTTTAAACTTTGGTTATTCGTGAATTCGATAGTCAAGAGTTGGACGAGTAGAGGAGACTGCACTCCATATCCCGGATACCACAAATATCAAATTTGTGAAGCGCAAATCAAGTCATCCATTGTGGTTTGTTCATCATTATGAAATCATTGGAACCATCCATCGTCAAAGGACAAGTGGTAGCAGATTCAGGGTATTCATGAAACCAGATACCCGAATATTTGCGAGGAGAAGATGAGCAAACTCGTGAAGGAAAAAACATGAAATCATTCTAGACCGTTGGATCCAGAAGGACATATGGCATAGATCCACACATTTCATAGATCCAGGTATCAGGAGATCACAATTGAAGATGAGGGAAAACTCGCAAAGTGAGAATTCGTGAAATCATCAGGACCGTCTATCAAATGGGGTGCATGGCGAGTAGTCAATATTTCGTTGACTCGTGACTTGAAGGAGTCAACGGACAAACTCTTGAGAACTCGCAATAGCTGAAATCGTGACAATATATGGACCATTGGATCGATCAGGGCTGTGGGCCGTCAAAATGAAGTGTCAACATTTCAGCATTTTGGGAGTTGGAGGTTCGAAGGAGAGAACCATCCCAAAGTCCCAAAACGTGAAGCCCCGACTTCGCGAAGGAGCATCTAGACCATTGGATTGAGGCAGGTCGTGGACCTTTGATTTAAGGTATCGACATTTCATAGGATCGGGAATCTGGAGAAATGGAGGAAGCTACCTCCAAAAGACCCAAAAGGCGAAATCCTGATTCGGGAGAGAAGATATGAACCATTGGATCTTGGAGCGTCAATGAGAGTTGATCTGACGTGGGAGGATTTTAGAAGTTCAGGGATCGAGCTTTCAAGGAAAACATTGGGTTGAGTTTCAACTTCACGAAACGTGAAGTCCCGACCTGCAAAGGAGATTGGCCCCAAGTCATAGGAAAGGCTCATATGAACAAGAGGTTAAGGGAGGAGCTAGCGAAGAGATGGGTGCTTAACCCAAAGATTGAGATTCAGGGAAGTCAAAGGAAAGAGTTGGGAAACTTCCCGAATCACAATATCACGATTCAGTCATGGTCGTCGGATCACGAAGGATTGAGAGTCGTTGATCAGGTGTTTTGGAATTTCGGAGTTTCGGAGTTCAGGGATTTGAAGGAGGAAGGAGTGGAGTTGCATCGCAACTTCGCGAACTGTGAATTCCCAATGTGCTCAGGAGAAGAGCACCAGGTTATAGCGAAGGGGCATATGGTCGACTAAACATGGAGGAAATTAGCACTCGTTATCCCTTTTCGGGGTTTTGGGGGTAGAAGGACATAGGAGCATTTGCAACCGGAATCGCAAAGTCGTCAATTCTAAAATCCCTTTCGAGTTGAGGCTGTGGTCACATTGGTGGTTATATGGACAATATATAAGGGAGGATCTAGCCGCAGAACTAGGCTCCATTTCGGAGATTGAGGATTCGAGAAACATGAGTTAAGTGGGGCTCACATATAGGAGTCCCGAAGTCCCGAAAAGTGAAACGTTTGTTGGTGTGGACAATGGTCATAGCTCTGTGGGCGTGTAGACGAGGGAGCTCACTCTAGGTGCTTGTTTGTGTGATCTGTGTCTCTAAAAAGGACCTGTGGATTTATTCAGGGGTTCCAACAGGGAACTAAAGGAGTCGCTTTGGCTCATGGAGGTAGAACGATCCAGTGACTGGGAGGTCGTAGAACCCCGTAGGGGAGGGGGGCTGCATCATTATTGTTGAAGCATATATCAAGTTGCATACAGTTGATTCTTATATTTTTCAACAAGGTAAATCATTTTTACAAAAAAACATCAAAAAATGTCCAACAAACGCAAAATAGATGTTCCAAGTTAGCCTACATGTGGCCTATTTCACTTATACTCCTAAAATACATATAACTTTGTAATAGATAAAACTAATGGTAAACAAGAGCACTAGCCCCATATTCTTACCCCTCATCAGATTAAGGGGAGATTTGTCCTTCTATTTCCATTGGGTCTTACAACTGATGGACCATCTCTTCATCTTTAGGCTCGAATTGAACATAATTCTCTATTTCCTTGTTGTTGGAGTATAATGTTAAGGATTCCATATGTTGATCGAGTGCAAGATTATGCAACATGTTGCACTCTACCTCTAGAAAACATATCTTCTTCTTTTGCTGCTAAAAATACTCATGTAGTTAGTATTTTGGTTAATGCAAACACACTCAATCTTTGAAACTTCAGAGGACACAGATAAAATGGCACTTATGTTGGCTTGAATTGATTCCTCATGGAATCACATGACTGGTCATATTTTCTAGATATCTTCGATGTCCATATTGTCTAGGCCTACACAAAAACCTGAGAAGTAGACCACTTGAAAAGGCCAAACTTCTTATTTACATCAACAAATTGAGCAACATCGATACTAAAGGCATTGTCGTAGTGCCTAATGGGTGTACTTTCATTATAAATGCATCGAGGCCAGAGAGTACCCACATCATTGTACCCATGATCAAAACACCAATTTGTTGCATTAAAACACAAACTTGACACACTCAACTCAAGTTCAGAACACCACCCTTCAACAACCTCACCAGAGTAACAATTAGAGACCAATTTAACAAGGGAATCATAGGATTTAGGGTTATGATCAACCCGAAGTCTAAAATGGTTTCCATAGACAAAAAAAAATTGCACCCCTAAAGGACCCAACTTCCAAAATAACAATTACCTTCTCCAAAGGTTTTTGGAACCAAAAAGGTGATTCTTGCCACAAATTATACTACCCAAAAGCCTCAACCTCTCCAAATATTCCTAAGAGCTCAGAGAAGGGAAGGTTGGGTCGAGTGCCAGTGAAAATCCAATGAAATGCTACATGAGGAGATTACACCACTCATATCCTTTCTCACACAAGAGATTGTTGAAATAATAAGAATCATCCATAGAAGAATTGAAACAAAATATCTATCGAAGCCAACTAGGGTACTAACCAAACTACCATGCGCATGGGAAAACTAGCATGCAATACACCAATGCTCATTCCTTATCCAAACCATTATCCCACCACAAATGTACCAGAGTGTAGATTGACATTTAATAGCCACAAATGAATATTTATCTTGCATGGAGAGGAGGGAATTAATTGTCCTTGGATCGCCCTTCCCAAGACTTTTCCAACTCACAAATAAATGTTCAATCATGGCACATTAAATGGATTGATATTCTCATTAATCTAAGACTTAGGGGATGTTCAAATGTATTTTCTCCATATTTGTAATAAAATTTCCAATCCTAAGCTCCATTTCATGCTTGGCCCATGAGTATGTTTCCTCGTTCAAGTCCCTCTTAATATGTAAAAAGGAGACTTTGACAAAGGAGCCAAGATCTTGCTTGATTTTGGAGATGGTGGTTTTTAATTTGGATCCTTCAGGAGTGGATTTTCCAATCATTCCTTTGAAAATAATCACTAAGACCCTAAAGAATGAGAAATATCCAATATTTTCATTCTTATCTAAATTTAGACCACACCATAGAACATAATCCTTAGCCGAGTTGTTGAATAGATTACCTAAGCACTATGCGTAAGAGATTGTTGAAGTTCCTCTAGGATAATGGAGACTTTCCCTCACTCCTAAGAGGAATGATTCACTTCTTTCATAAATCAGTGTCGAGAACAAAGAGATGGTGTTTCCACCAATTTTATAGGACCCATGAGTGTATTGGGGCATCCTTTTGAGATCACATTTAATGAGATCCTAGAAAAAACTATAGAAATAAATCGAAAAATCATTGGGCCAAAGAGCCTTATCTGGCTATAGGCTCCAAATGGCATTTTGAATATTGACCTCCTCAATTGGCTTTGTCAAAGAAACCTTTTCATCTTTCTTTACCATTGTTGGAATATTCAAAATCATTACCTCCATATCCTTTGATGCCACCTCGTCCCGCTAGGTGAAAAGGGAACAATAGTGCATTCTAGCTGCATTTTTAATTCCTCGAACTCATAAATTTTGGAACCATCATATTTGATGATCTCCTTCACATTATTTATGATGGTTCATGCCTTGGCTTTCTTTTGAAAAAATATTATGTTTCGATCCCTCGCATTAAACCATAAACTTATGGATTTAAGTCTCCAATGTTCTTCCTCTAAATGAATGACACTTTGAATATTTTTTTGAAGGGTTGTATGTTCTTCCTGAAGATGGACTTTGATTTCCTCAACTTCCATATTGGATTGGAGTCTTCTAGTTGCAACCTTATATTTTATTTCTCCATTATAGGCGAGGTAAAGGGGGACTTAACCCATTCTTCAAGAATTTGTTTTACTAACTTTAGTTTATGTTCCCAAATATAGATAAGAGTACTTGGGATCCTAGTTTTATAGGTTGAATGAACATGGTCAATTGATTCTTATGATTTTTCCCAAATACGATTGAATTGAAAGGGAAAGGGACCATAATCTGAGGAGTCCAAAAACTGTAATTATATAGGCTTGTGATCAGAGACAACTGAAGGAAGTATCCTAGACTTAAATGAAAAATCATATAGCATGAGATTACTTTACACAAAGAACCTATCAAATTTCACTCCTATAAGCCTTGGTTCAGTCCTCTTGTTCGTCCATTTGAATTTCCCTTTGACTGGTTTAATGTCTATAAGATCCCATTAGTCTACAAACTCCTCCATCTTCTCCATGAATGGATCTTTGACAATACTCCCACCTCTTTTCTCATGATTGTACAAAATTACATTAAAATCCCCAACTATGACACTATTAGCAATAAAATATGAATTTTTTAGAGCTACGAGTGATTTCCAACAATGATCTTTTCCCCTATAACTAATAGGCATGTAGATATTAAAAATATTTAAGGTCTCACCTATTTGTATGTTCATGAATATTGTTAGGATCTAATTTTGAGTTTGGAAAGTGAATTATAGAGTCAACACTTGATTATTCGAAAGGGTACACAACCCCCATGAAGCTCCTCTAGAATCAAATGTTTCCCCTTCAAAATTTCTCCACTAATGCTTGCTAATTTTGATAACTTTCAAAGAACCCATTTTGGTCTCTTAGAGCAAGAGGACAGTAGGCTTCTCAGTTTTGATAAGACCTTTTAGTGTTGCTTATTTTCTCTTGTCGCCTAACCCTCTACAACTCCAAGAGACAAGAATAATTATTTAGATGAATGTATGTCACTACTTCCTCGATGAGGCATGCTATTACTTATGTTTCTCATAGATTTCCAACTTCCTCCCAATGTTTTGTTGATTTTTAACTAGAATCCCATCATTATGTCCCTATTTGTTTCTTATTCCCTTTTAATATTTGTTTGGCTTCCCACTTATCCTTCTAAGTTTTTTTTTCTTCAAACTCCCCATTTCCCTGATCCCCCTCTCCTAATACTATTAGATCCATTACTTCCCCTTTATGATTTGTAAATGGAGTCTCTGCATCTAATAAGTTTTCCAACTCTTCCAATCCTTCTATAACCAAATCATCTTCTTCTGTAGATGGGGCCTTCGGGTCTTTGACTGACGATGGATCCTTATCCAAATATTCCATGTCCTTATATTTATGAGAGGGATTGATTGTAATTTCCTTATTGGAAGGAGATCTCTCAATGTTTTGAGCTAAAGGAGGATCCCCTTGAGAATAAATGATTCCCTCTGCCTCGTTAGAGGGAGCAACTAGGGTTTTAATGAATGGGGGTTATCTTCCTGAGACATGATAACAAACCTATTGGACATCATTTGGCTTCCACCTCCTCTCCCATTGAGAATATGTGATTTCTTTGAATGATTGTTGGAGGAAGAACCCTTGGAAAAATTATAACCACAAGGGGGTTTTGACTCTAGATGGTACCAATCCCTTAGTCACAACTGCTTGGTACCTTGATCCTAGGTTAACACTTGATCTAGTTTTCTAATTTACTATTTTCCATTGATATTCCCTTTCTTGCACTTGAACTTGTTGGTTTGTCTCCTTTTTTTAGTCTTTGGAAAAGTGACCATACTTATGACAAGATTTGAATTTGAAGGGAAGTTGTTCATAATCCAATTGTTGCACATTATGCTAGTTATCAAGAGTGATTAGAATTTCTTCTTGCAAGTCTCTCTCAAGATCCACCTCAACACAGATCCGAGCACAAGTGTATATATTTTCTCTAGGTTCATCTCTATAAATGTAGTGCCCTAAGGTATTGTCAATGCTTCAAAGGGCATCATCACTCCAACAATGAAAAGGGAGATGGGGAAACTGAAACCAAACCGAAACTATTGAAGGAAAATCATTATCCGTATTGAAATAAGGGGTTCACCTATTTAGGTGCATGCCTCTAAATCATAGGAAATACAACCCACTTTGGAAGATAAGATCCATGTCTTCTCTAGTATCAAATGGAAAGGCATTATATCCTCTATCATAGAAAAAATGTAGTTGTCCTTTGATAAGTGTCTACTAATTATTTTGAAGCCAATTTTCCATTGTCTTAGAAGAAGGCCAAATGCCAATGAATTGGCCTATTAGACCTATGTTTGCAAAGGCTAGAGCTTTGCACCTTCAAGTTGTAGGAGGAAACTTAACTTTGGGAATCTATATTCACTTCACAAACTTGGTTGTCTAGGCTTTGGAGGTATTCCCGTAAGCTAAGACCAATGCATGAAAGGCCAATACATCTGCATCTAGAGGGCGTTGCAACCACCCTCCAAAGGGTGCATTCATTGGGCTTAGAAATTGAGTTGTAGAGTGCATTAGGGTTTCAAGAGTGATCTAGTACGCATTGTGTTGTAGTGTTATTGATGGTGTTAAGGGGGGATCTATTGTTTAGAAATGGTTGGTGAGAGCATTCCTAAGCTTAGGAAGATGGGTTTTATGGTAAATAGGAAGAGGTGTTAGGCTCAAAATAGGGGATGGCCCTTGGGTGGGTGGAAATTACTGATTTTCAAGAGAGTTGAAGGCTAAACTACATGTTGAAGGTAAAACAAATCTATCAGATGTATCATTACTAGGGGTGTTAGGGGGTTGGTTATAGTCCTGTATGTCACCTAAAGATATGAATTTCCATGGTAACCTAGTGGTAGAATGGTCAAATTATATACTTTGTTTAAACTATAGTGTAATATTTTTAAATAATCACGAGGATGAATTGAAATGGACTTAGAACAAATACATGGGTACACTAATTGTAAAATTAGGCTAGGAAACCATGATAGCCTGAGATCTAATTGTAGATGATATTTGGTGGTATAAATAAACTTGGAAGCTATCCTATCCACTCAAAGTTAGAATATTTACTTGGCTTGATCTATCCATGATCTATATTTTATGAGCAGAACGAAATGAATACAGATTATTAAAATATGCTTAACGTGGAATAACAGAGATACAATAAAACTGGTTTCTATTCAATAAGGAAATAAGATGAAACTGTAAAATGCAGTGAAAAACAAGCTTGATGAAATGGTGGTAGCTTATCTCTAAGAAGAGATGTGATGGATGCACTCATTCACAAGAATATGATTACAATGAGGCTCTGAAGGCCTTTTTACAATAAATGGGAATGCCCAAAACCCTAGACATCCAAAAACCTAACCCTAGGAGATGAAGCGCCAAAAGTCATGTGGGCCTCGTTCGGGTAAGTTAGTACATCAACTTCCCGGGGTCGTAACTTTTACATACGATCTTTGTTTTAGGCACATGATAGCTCGTTGGAAAGTTCTATCCGAGGAATACACATGTTGGTGTTGAACTATCACTCTGCCTATTATCTAATTGTTGTGAGCCCTAAAAACGTTGTTTAGGGCCTCAAAACGACCTCGGAAGTTAGGGACCCGAAAACTAGGAAAATAATGCCAAACTTTAAAACTGCCAAATGAGCCAGTTGGAATAGGTGGGAGGCCACAAACATCCATATGGATCAATCCTCCCCCCTTAAGAAGCAATGGTCTCCATTGTGTTAAGTTCCCTCATCAAATGAGGAAATTTATGTTGAATTTGGCTCCGAGTGAACCACTTGCCTTGGTGCAAGAGTTGCCCTGCTTTGACAACTCGATAAAGATGGATCCTTTGTTGGTGAGTTCCCTTGACCCATGTGTCCAAAATATGATCATTGAATGCATGTTGTATGCAGTCGGGTTGAGCTCTTTTGTTGTCAATTGTTCTGTTATCTCTGAAGTGTCCAATAATGTTGGGCAATAAGGCCGAAGGAGATCCACGTTGAACACTGGGTGCAGGCCAAGGAAAGGAGGAATGTTGAGCTCAAAAGCATTGTCACCCACAACATTTGTGATGGTGTACAACCCATAACAGAGTGGGAAAATCTTTCGATGGGGCCTTGTAAGGCATTCTTTCTGCAAGTGCACCCAAATTTTTTCGTCCATCTAAAACTTATGTGGCACTCAGTGTTGATCATGGAGTTGCTTGCACTTGGAATTGGACTTTTGTAGAATATCATGAACCTTTTGGAGGATGTGTTGGATCTTCTCAATGAACCAAGTGTCTTTGTCAGTTCAGTTGGAGCAGGGGATGATTCAATCGAGGTGGTCATAAGGGGTAGTGCAACATCCATGGGACCCAATCATTGGAATCTCAACCCCACCTGAAAGGGGTTGTGGTTGGTTGAGCTATGCAGGGCTCAATTGTATCTATGTTGAACATAGGGAAGATTATCATCCCATGTGTGGGGGAGCTTTGAATTGTTCATGTGCATGATATGCACGATCATTCGAGTTACGACCTTGGTTTGGCCATCTGTCTGGGGGTGGACGGTCGTGGATTCGGTGATCTTGGTGTCCAGCAATGACCATAGGGTCGACCAAAATGTGTTGAGAAACCGAATGTCCCAATCTGAGACAATGGTTTTTAGGATTCCAAAATGTGTCCAAACTCGTTCAAAGAAGATCTTGGGAGTGGCCTATGTTGTGATGTTCTTCTTGCAGGAGACCATAATCGCCATCTTAGAAAAGCGATCAACACCCAAAAAACCTTAGTCATTGCCCCTCTTGGTGGATGGGAGACTCGACATGTAGTCCATTGAGATGGATTCCCATGGCTTGTCAAGAGTAGTCATATGGGTGTATAGGCCTTGTTTCTTAGTGGTCGGTTTGGAAATAGCGCAGGCATTGCAAGACCTGATATACTTGTTGACATCCTGTCAAAGTTTCAGCCAGTAAAAATGTGTCTACAACATTGTCACTATCTTTTTGATGCTGAAGTGTCCTGCCACCCGACTGTAGTGGGATTCCCAAATTAGCTTCACTCACTCACTTGATGGAACATATATATGGCCTAGATGGCACAACATCCCATCCGAAAGATGGAAATTAGCGACAACTGAGCTTGCGCCCAACATTTGGTATGTGGGGGTGAAGTTCGGGTCTGTCTCATAGAGTTGGGGGTATCCATAGGTCTCGTAGCCGCAAGAGTCTAGCACCATGGTGAGTGTCGTGACTGGCGGTTGACTGAGGCAATCCATGAATCGGTTGGTACTTCTTGTTTTATACTTGATGTTGAGGTGGAATTGTTGCAAGTATGTGGACCACTTCTGATGGCAGTTATTCTTCAATTTTCCTTGTGTTTGCATGAATTGCAGTGGCTTATGATCAATGTATATGATTGTCTCCTTCCCAATAATTTAGTGTCTCCACTGGCGGCCAACTTGCACAATGGAGTACATTTCTTTGTCGTAATTAGGGTACTTAAGAAAAATATATGATAGTGTCTCACTATGATAGGCCACGGGGTGGCCATGTTGAGTGAGAACGACACCCACAACATAGTCTAAAGAATCTATCTCGATCTCAAAGGGTTTTTGTAGGTCTGGTAGTGAAAGTATCGAGGTTGAGCACAAGTGCTACTTCAAATCATCGAATTCGTGTTTTTGGGACTGGCCCCACACAATTTTTTCCTTACCACCACCCCTAGTTACTTGGCTAAGGGCCCAAGCAATATGGGATAATCCCAACACGAACTTGCGGTAGAAATTGGCAAGTCCTAAGAAGATCTGCAGCTCAGTGAGTGTGGTTGGGGCTGGTCAGTCACGGATGACCTATATCTTATCTAGATCCACATGTACGCCATGGATGTAGCACAGATAATGGACCCTGTCCATGCCAAAGGAGAATTTTTCCAAGTTGTTGTATAGCTTGTGTTATCGTAGGGTGTGAAGAACCTGTTGAATATGTTGCAAGTGTTCAGCCCAAGTCTTGTTGTAGATGAGGATACCATCCAGATACACCACTACAAAATTATTGGTGAATGGTCGCAGGATATCTTCCATCATCCTCATGAAAGTGGTTCGAGCATTTTTCAAACCGAAGGTCATAACCAACCATTCAAAAAGACCTTCCCTTGACTTGAAGGCAGTATTCCATACATATGTTTGTTCTATCAAGACCTGGTGGTAACCAGGCTTTATATCAATATTACAGAAGTGTTTGGCCCCCGTGATCTGATCAAGGAGGTCATCGATTTAGGAAATCAAATACCCATTTCTGACTGTGATTTTATTCAGGGCCCGATAATCAATGAAGAGTCGTGAGGTTCCATCTTTCTTCTGTACCAACACAATTGGGCTCCCAAAAGGAGATGTGTTGGGAAAGATGTGACCCTTATGGAGCAATTCTTGGATCTTTCGCTTGATCTCCTCATTCCCTAACAGAGAGAAGCGATAGACTGGCCTAATTGGCAGCGATGAATTGGGGGTCAGATCGATGGGATGCTTGACCTGGTAGTGAAGAGGTACCCTAGTAGGTGAGGAGAAGATGTTTGAGTATTCTTCAACGACCTTATCCACTTGCTTCTTCTATGTGGAGAGGTTTTCCATGGATTCCCTAGATGTGGTTGCGATCTTTCGCTCACTCTGAGAGAGAATCGCGAAGAAGAAAAAATTCCTTGTATGTGAGATGACCTTCTTGCATTTCTTGGCAGAGATCAAGGAAATAACACTAGGTGGGACTGCCTCAGGTATATTTTATAATTTCTTGTTCAAAGTAATAATAATATTGTGAGGCCTAGACTCATATACAACATGACATTTCCATTAATACGGTTGGACCAAAAGAACTTTACAAACTTCAAGAGGAGAAACATCACACAATACCTTGTATATGAAGGGCTTGATGTCATATGACATACAACATTGTTGGCTGGCACAGATATCACTTCCTTGGCGGAGCCATCCGATGGTGTAGGGATGCAAGTGCGGTAGTGTTGGCAGGGCGAGCCACTTGAAAAAATCTACTGAGATGAGGTTCTTCTAGCTACCGCTATCAACGATGAAGTGCAACGAGGTACCCTTCACCCACATCTATGAATGAAAAGGCATTTTCCTTCCTCTGTCTCATTTAGTTCACTGGGCTGGAGCTTGGTGGTGGAAACGATAGAACTGGGTTCTGATTCAATGATCGATATCCCCCTTTCTAGTCTTGACTCAGAGTTATAACCCGCATCTGATTCATAGGCTTTCACCTCAGTCACCAGCAAATTCTTGGAGCGGAAATCAACAGTATTATGTCAGGGGCTCTTATGGAAGTCACACCACTTCCTGGTATCTTTCTTTGTATTTCCAATGTCCATCCTTGCCTATGGCATGGACTGGTTGTTCTGATGATGTACATATTTTCTCTATCCTTTGTTCTGTAGGTTTGGATTCCCTTTCCTTTCTTTTCTTGTGCGGGGTTCCCAGGCCCAAATTGTCGTGTCCTTTGTTTGAGCTTCTACTCGATTTTCACAACTTATTGATAGGCCACACCCAAGGACAATGTGTCTAGAAAATCCATTTCAGTCAGGATGTATTGATGCAGAGCACTGCAATACTTGAGCACCATATGTCACTCAGAATCTTTGATACCCAGCTTGGTACGCAAGGTATGGAAGATATTTGTGAACTCGGGCACTGCTTGGTCTCTTTCTTCCTGCAGTGTGTTCCATTTTGTATATAGGTTGTCATAACTTCCAACAGTGTAGTATTTTTCCTTAATAGCATCCTTGAAGGATTCCCAGGTGACCCCAACTATAAATAATGAGGGTTCATTTGTTTCCTTTTTCTCACAGAAAGTTTCCCACCAATTGTTGACATGGGGAACAACTTTGAGGAGTACAAAAGTATTTTTTTCTCTATTCAAAAAGTTATGGACAGAAAAATACCCTTCTAGTATATTTAACCACTTTTTTATAGGATCTGTGTCTATCTGAACTTCAAATATAGGAATATAAAATTGATTTGTACCTTGAAGGGGGCGGCGCCTCCGCTCGAGGAAGATGCGTCGCCTTTTTGTAGCCACCAAAGGATTTGCGCAAAACTATCCATCATCTCGTTCCTCTGTTGCATGAGGGATTCCTCAAGAAACATTTTTAAATGATATCTTGTCTTGTCGTCTTTCTTTTCTCCCGCCATGAGAGGTCACTTGTGTGTGAGAGAGATTTTGTCCTCAAGATTAAAAAAGCTCGAGACTCAATTATTTGTACCCTAACCTCGTTGGGGACGTCCATTAAAAATGACAATGAGAAGACCTCTCTGATACCACTGATTCATATTTTATGAGTAGAACAAAATGCATACAAATTATTAAAATATGATTAACGCAGAATAATAGATATACAGTAAAATTGGTTTCTATTCAATAAGGAAATAAGCTGAAACTGTAAAATGCAGCGAAAAACAAGCTTGTTGGAATTGTGATGGCTTATCTCTTAGAAGAGATGTGACGACTATGCTCATTTGCAAGAAAATGATTACAATGAGCCTCTAAAGGCATTTTTACAATAAGCAGGAATTCCAAAAAACCTATACATCCAAAAACCTAACCCTGGGATATGAAGCGCCAAAAGTCATGTGGGCCCCATTGGGGTAAGTTAGTACATCAACTTCTCGGGGTCGTAAATTTTGCATACGATCTTCATTTTAGGTGCACAATATCCCATTGGAAAGGTCTATCCGAGGACTACACAAGTTTCCATATGACTTTGACCATATTTTTCAGTGATTGTGGCGAGCCCTAAAAACATTGTTTAGGGCCTCAAAACAGCCCCGGAAGTTAGGGACCCGAAAACTAGGAAAAAAAATGCCAAACTGGAAAAACTGCCAAAATGAGATAGTTGGAATAGGTGGGAGGCCACCGACATCCATCTGGATCAATCCTCCCTCTTAGGAAGCAATGTTCTCCACTTCATTGAATTCGCCCATCAGATGAGGAAATTTATGCTGAATTTGGCCCTAGGTGAGCCACTTGCCTTGGTGCAGGAGTTGCCCTGCTTTGACAACTCGATAAAGTTGGATCCTTTGTTGGTGAGTTCCCTTGACCTGTGTGTCCACAATCTGACCATCGGCTTCCTTTTGTGTGCAATCGAGGTTAAGATATGTTGGTGTCAATTGTTCTTCTATCTCTGAGGTGTCTAATAATGGTGGGAAATAAGGCTGAAGAAGATCCACGTTGAACACTAGGTGCAAGCCAAGGAAAGGAGGATAATTGAGCTCAAAAGAATTGTCACCCACAACCTTTGTGATGGTGTACAACCCATAACAGAGTGGTCATATCTTCTGATGGGGCCCTATAAGGCGTTATTTCTGTAAGTGCAACCAAATTTTTTCGCCCACCTAAAACTTATGTGGCACTCGGTCTTGATCATGGCGCTGCTTGTACTTGGAATTAGACTTCTAAAGAATATCTTGAACCTATTGGAGGATGTGTTGGATCCACTCAATGAACAAGGTGGCTTTGTCAACTTCAATTGGAGTAGGGGATGAGTCGGTCGAGGTGGTCGCAAGGGTTAGTGCAACATCCATGGGACCCAATGGTTGGAATCCCAACCCCACCTTAAAGGGGTTGTGGTCGGTTGAGCTATGTAGGGATTAGTTATAGCTATGTTGAACATAGGGAAGATTCTAATACCATGTGTTGGGGTGTTTTAAATTGTACATGCGCAGGATGTGCACAATCATTCGATTTACAACCTCAGTTTGGCCATCTGTCTAGGGGTGGAAGGTCGTGGATTTGGTGAACTTGGTGTCCAACAGTGACCAGAGGCTCGACTAGAATGTGATGAGAAACCGACTATCCCAATATGAAACAATGGTTTGCGGGATTCAAAAATTTACCCAGACTCATTTAAATAAGATCTTAGTAGTGGCCTATGTTGTGATGTTCTTCTTGCATGCAGCTAGAATCTCCATTTTAGAAAAGTGATCAACAACCACAAAAACACAATCATTTTCCCTCTTGGTGGATGGGAGACCCAACATGTAGTCCATTGGCATGGATTCACATGTCCTGTAAGGAGTAGACATAGGGGTGTACAGGCCATGTTTCTTAGTGGTCAGTTTGGAAATAGCGCAGGAAATGCAGGACCTGATATAGTTGTTGGCATCCTGTCGAAGTTTCAGCTAGTAGAAATGTTTTTGTAGAATTTCCACTGTCTTTTCAATGCCGAAGTGTCATGCCACCTGACTGTAGTGGGTTTCCCAAATCAGCTTCACTCGCTCTCTTAACGGAACGCAGATATGGCCCAGACAACATAATACCCCATCTTGAAGATGGAAATTAGCAACAAATGAGTTTGCGCCTAACATTTGGTAGGTGGTGATGAAGTCTTGGTCTATATCATAGATTTGGGTCCATCCAGAGGTCTCGTGGCTGCAAGAGTCTATCACCATGGTGAGTTTCGCAATTGGTGGTCGGTTGAGGCAATCCGCGACTTGATTTGTAATTCTTGTTTTATACTTGATGTTGAGGTGGAATTGTTGCAATTATGTGGACCATTTTCGATGGCAGTCATTCTGCAATTTTCCTTCTCTCTGCATGAACTACAGTAGCTTATGACCAGCATGGATGATTGTCTCCTTCCCAAGAATGTAGTGTCTCCACTAGCGACAAGCTTACACATTGGAGTACATTTCTTTTTTGTAATTAGGTTACTTACAGACAACATCTGATAGTGTCTCACTATGATAGGCCACGGGGTGGCCGTGTTGAGTGAGAACGACACCCACTACATAGTATGAAGCATTTGTCTCAATCTCAAAGGGTTGATGCAAGTCAAGTAATGAAATTATTGGGGTTGAGCACAAGCATTGCTTCAACTAATCGAATGCTTGTTGGTGAGACTGGCCCACATAAATTTTTCCTTACCACCACCCATGGTTACTTGGTTGAGGGCCCAATCAATATGGGAGAATCCCAACATGAACCTGCGGTAGAAATTGACAAGGCCCAAGAAGCTCTGAAGCTCAGTAATTGTGGTTGGGCTAGCCATTCAAGGATGACCTGGATCTTGGTTGGATCCACATGTA
>SNQJ01S0095755.1:0-14385 GCA_010110895.2 Picea sitchensis
CGGATTTCCTCATCATCAACCCAAGAAGTGGACTCGAAGGGAATCCATTGATACTGGGAAGACCATGGCTTGCAACAACTGATGCGTACATAGGATGTCGAACGGGTAATATGACAATTGCTAGAGGAGGTGTCACAAAAAATATCATCTTATCTCCTCCAGCCAAGCCAAGCCTGACTTTCATATATCCACAATTGCCACCACCATGGTATCCAAAAAAGGATTTATGAGACCCTCTCACGCTGGAAGAAGCTCTCAGACTCAAGAACCAACTTGAGGATGATGAAATCAGTGGGTTTATTAATAGCCCAACCACTGTGGGTAATCCAACATGCCAGATGCTCCAAGCTGTTCTAGACTGTGAAGCACAGGGAGACTGGCTAGAAGATTTAATGGAACAACAAATCCCGACTACTGTTGTTTGTAAAAGAAAATCCGTCGATATTGCACCAGGGAAGTCTCTGAACATCAATGCCAATTTAGATGAGCAACAACAACAAAAGATGATTCAAGTCCTTTCTAAATACCAACAAGCTTTTTCCTGGGAGTATTCTGACATGAAAGGTATTGATCCGCAACTTTGCACACACCACATTTACATTGAGAAAGATGCCCGATCTATCCAACAACCACAAAGAAGATTGAATCCCCACCTTAGGAATATTGTTAAAGAATAATTACAAAAGTTGTTGGATGTATATTTTATATACCCTATCTCAGATAGTTGGTGGGTCTCCCCATTAGTCATCATCCCCAAGAAAAATGGGAAATGGTGAATCTGTGTCGACTACAGGGAACTTAACAAAGCCACTCAAAAGGACAACTTCCCCTTACCTTTCATTGATCAGGTCCTGGATACTTTGGCAGGAAATAAATTATTTTCTTTCCTAGACAGTTTTAGTGGCTACAATCAGATCCATATTGCCCCAGAAGATTAAGATAAAACTACATTCACCTGCCCCTGGGGTAACTTTGCATACAGAGTATTTCCCTTTGGACTTTTCAACACTCCAACCACATTCCAAAGGGCCATCCTAAGAATATTCAATGATTTGATCAGTGAAGGGATTGAAGTTTACATGGATGACTTTACTCCTTATGGCGACGGCTTCGATCAAGCACTGAACAATTTGGAGAAGTTACTAGAATGGTGCATTGTTAACAAGTTATGTTTAAGCCACAAAAAATGTCACATTATGATGACAAAAGGTATGGTACTAGGGAATTACATTTATGTAGATGGAATTAGAGTAGATCCAACAAAAATAGAGGTGATCCTTATTTTACCTACACCACACACACAAACTGAGGTAGGTGGTTTCCTTGGTGCTTCAGGATACTATCGCAGATTTATGGAAAATTTTGCAAGAACCGTTGTACCTTTACATGCTTTGACGAGTAATGTGGAGTTTCAGTGGTCTGAAAAGTGTGATGTGGCATTTGCAGGACTTAAGAAGTTGATCTCGACAACACCGATGTTGAGAGGACCAAATTGGAAAATACCATTTCACATCTCCACCGTTGCATCAGATATTTCCATAGGCACTGTCCTTGGACAAGAAGATGACAATAAACCCTACGCCATTTATTTTATTAGCAAGAATCTTACTCCAACTGAACTTAATTATACAGTAACAGAAAAATAATTTTTAGCTGTTATACATGCCATCAATAAATTTCGTCATTATATAACAGGATATCCAATTATTCTGTATATTGACCATTCTACTATTAAATATCTAGCTAATAAACCAATTACTAATGGATGGGTTACTCGGTGGTTATTACTATTGCAGGAAGTTGATATCACGATCAAAGATCGACCCGGGAGAGAAAATATTGTCACAGACTTCCTGTCCCGCATACCCAAAACAGATGACTCCTTAACAATTGAAGACCAATTTCCAGATGAGAATTTGTTTGTCGTCACCACAAAGCCACCTTGGTACGTTGATGTGGCAAATTATCTGGCAGTGGGAAAATTACCGACACATCTATCATCAAGGGAAAGAAAACTGATCGTCCAGCGTAGCGCACGATTCACTTGGATCGATGGATATCTCTTCCACACAGGAGTTGATCTTTAGATCCACAGATGCGTACGAGAGGATGAAATATACGACATACTGAAAGCAAGACATGATGAGCCCTGTGGTGGGCATTTTGCAGACCGCAAGACTGGACATTTTTTTTTACATATGGGCTACTACTGGCCCTCAATATTCAGAGATGCAAAGAAATACATCCAGACCTGCGACAATTGTCAGTGGATGGGAAAACCAGGTCAGGCTGATGAAATTCCCTTGAAAGAACAAGTAGTCGTAGAACCATTTGAGAGATGGGCACTAGACTTTGTTGGCCCCTTCAACCCAAAGTCAAATCAGAAGGCCTATATTCTAGTTGCAATGGACTACATGACCAAATGGGTAGAGGCAGAAGCCTTACCAAATGCAATAGAAGAAGTAGTAATCAAATTTCTTTTCAAATTATTTGTATGTTATGGACTACCTAGGGAAGTAATCACTGATGGGGAGTCACAATTTACAGCTCATAGAATTACCACCACCCTGGAAAATTACCATATTAAGCACATGGTTACTTCTCCATACCATCCATAGGAAAACAGGCAAGTAGAAAGCACCAATAAGGTCCTGGAGGCAATCCTGACAAAGACTGTCTCAACAAACTGACATAATTGGGCTACTGAGCTCCCAAATTCCTCATGGGCTTATCGCACAACATGGCGTAACACCACTGACTACTCTCCTTATCACCTAGTCTATGGTAAAAAACCCATCTTCGCAATCGCGTTTGAGAACAAGACCCTAAGGATGGCCCAAGAAATTGGACTAGATCTAACAAAAGAACATAAACAATGCCTTCAGTGACTCAATGAGTTGAATGAGGCACGCCTGACTGTTGTGGAGCAAATATCCGTTATTCAACAATAGAGAGCGATCTGGCATGACAAACATATCAATAATAAATCATTCAAGAAAGGTGATTGGGTGCTTCTCTATGATTCCAGATTTCAGGATTTTCTGGGAAAATTATAGACATGGTGGCTGGGACCATATGAAATTAATGAAGTCCGTGATAATGGAACGGTCACTTTAAGTACCATCGATGGTTCTAGATCTCCATTTCTGGTCAATGGACACTGGCTACGACTTTACCATCAACCGCCTTCAAAAGAATCTTTCTACCAGGAAGTAAGTAAGGACCCTACCGTTCAAATTTTGGCTGGCTGGGAAGGTAACCTAGCCACTCCAACTCCATAAATGATGAATTTTGTTGACACTATACATACTGTATATAGTTTTTTTATATAGATCTAATTGAGTTGCTAGTTTTCATTTTTTTAGTTTTATGAAAGTCACTTTGGAAAATAAGAACTAAGGGAAGATGACTGTAATGTGCACAATTAACACTCTTTTCTATTCTGTACTCTTACTTTATCTTATCACACAGACCCTGTATTTCAAAGAAAAACAAATATATCATGTTTTGCAACAGTGTTCGGACAACTATAATGAACTCATAACATCAACATACAATCCAATACTTGATTCTGAAATAAACTGACCCATAATAATTGAATGAATTTAGTTGATGACTAATCAGTCTTAGATTCAACAAAATATATTTCCATGGGAAATTTCCAAATTACCTATTCAGATGGTTAAAAATTAACAATTGTCGTTCCCTTCACATGATTGTTGTTCCTTTGAGAATCAATGTTGTTCATTTGAACGGAACAACCATTGTTCCCTTCGCACGATTGTTGTTCCTTTGAGTATTGTGATGTTCATTTGAACGGAACACATATTGTCCCTTCGTGTGATTGTCATTCCCTTGAGTATTGTTGCTATTCCTTTTGTTGTTACTTCATCTCGGGTCATGTTGTGCATTCTAAAAGAAACAACTGATGTTCCTTCTGTGTTTTTTCCTCATTACCCTTCCTTTCCCTCACGCTGTTAAAACATTATCCATTCCTTTGGGGTACAAATTTCACTAAGTGACTTTCACCAGCATTATTATCATTGCAATGATCTATCATTATTTTTTGGACTATCTCTCATACCTTATCAAAATGTTCTTTGGATTAATTTCTTCGAAATATCTTAAATCTTGTTCATCATCTGCAACCACCATAATTCATTTATTTTTCCTATATACATACAAATATACTTGAATGATAATTTGCCTTCATATTATAATAAGGAGTCTTAAGCACACTTTTATTTGGCATATTTACACTTATTTACGCCATCCCTGACTCTTAAGGTGTAGATGAGCCTCCCTTAATAGAGCCTTAAACAAAAAAAAATAAAAATATTTTAATATAAATAAAAAAAAAGTAAATAAATATAAGTAATAAAACTTCTCCCACAAAGAATAGGGGGTCTCATCACGATCCAACCTACCATGATCATAGGATAATAAAGTAAGTGACATTCCCACTATGGCTACCACACCAGGGCAATGGCCTTTGACAATTTTTGTCAAAGGACAAGGGGTCTCATCATGAGATGGATTGTTCACTTAAGTTACAATCTAGTGAGTGGCATTATCATCATCTGGCTACCAAACTAGGATAGTGGCCTTGTCAGGAAAAGATGACTCATATATTTATTAAGGATAAAGGCTCATCTATGCATTAAAATGAAACCCTGTCGAGGCTATGGACGCCTGCTGGCAGCAGTGGCTCTGCTTGTGGTATGGAAGTTTACCTTACAAACACCAAGGTTCTATGTGTCTTTGTATTTCCTTTACTCAATAACAAAGCTATCATTTCAGTTTTATTCAATAACCTAGGAAAGGTAAGAACATTATGATATGTGGAATATTTTTAAATGAACAGATTTAACTTATTCGACTTATTTTTCCTTAAATCATTTTGAGCATAGGTACAAAAAAATCAAATTTCCCACAAAAGAGGACTCTCATTTATGATTACCGTTAAAAAAATGCTTTTTGAAAATTATACATGATTGGTCCCCACTGGCGGCGACATCGTCATTATTACCTCTCATTGGAAATACCTGCACTCATTACTTTCACCTACGCTGACGGTCGAGGACAACCTCTACATTAATGAGGGGAGTGGATGCTCAACACATTTTTCGATAAGATTGTAATGATTTTAATAATGGAAAACCCACATTGTTTTTACGCTCGCCATTCTATGATATTTTTCTATATTTGGTAATATTTCCTCCAAGTTGGTCTAACCAAATTTGCAAGCAGGAATGATAATCATTCTCATTTTCTCACAGAACGATGGGTGGTCGAAGTGTGCACAGGGAACCAACATTACTACAGGTAACTGAGCAGGCTAGAGAAATTATACACCGTCTGGGATGGATGGAGTACTTCAATCGGTTGCAAGGATATGATATGGACATCACACTTGAATTCTTTCAGAATTTGTAGGGAGAAATCTCCATGGTTCGAGATATACAAATTCCAGTTACTCCGAAAATCGTAACAGAGGTTACAAGTCTCCCTAACTCAAGCATTCAATGGACAAGAATATATACAACGCTCAAAGAAGTTGTAGAATCCTTCGTAGACCCTTGCGAGGAATTGGATAAAAAGGGAAAGGGACTTAACCCCAACACCCTCAGCGAACCATGGAAAGAACTAGCAGGGGTAATTCAAAGGTACATCACCTGTGATGGGCGATATGGTGTAATCCGACCACGCCACCTCAAACTTCTCATGACACTCAAGCAAAGGGTAGTAATCAATCTACCAGTTTTCCTAAATGCCATGTTACATGAGGTTTCTTTAAGAACACATAAATCCAAAGATCCTGTTACTATCATCAACCATCATGGATTAGTTAAAATGATAATAAATAAATCTCTAAGTCAAACACAATTAACCTGGGGTGATCTTATTGAGGCCAATAAACCTCTACAACTAGAACAACCTGAACCATACCATGAAGACCCACGATAGGAAATTGAAGAGATACATGAAGGGGATACCACTACCCAAATAGAAGTTCCACCTACTCAACCCGGGGTCGAAGCAGACCGCATCCAAATTATAGAGACTCATACCTCACAAACAGAGGCACTAACGAGAAAGAGAAAAAGAGAAACAATTGTTCCTAAAACCCCCATTGAGCGGAAGAGGAGAAGCAGACGAACAAGACAGCCTGGAGAAATTCAGGAAATGACTGAGCAAATTCAAGAGATGACTGAAGAAATTCAGGACACAACAAAATAGCCTGAAGAAATTCAGAACATTACAAAGCAGTCTTTATAGGAATAAATTCAGGAAATTGAGCAGGCAGAGCAAACCTCACAAGGAAACAGTCAGGAAGACACCCAACCATCATTGGGACACTTGACAAAACAATTTTTGAAGAGCTATGAGATAGAAATATCTCAGGTTTTAGGGATTTTAGGGACCTCAATTGACAAAGATACCAATAGGCTAGAAGAATACCAAGAACGAGCCTCTCCTTCAAAACCTACTGAATATTTTCCTGAGATTGAAATGTCATTCCTAGAAGACACAGAACAGGAACAACCTCATCCCGAGGAAAGAATCCCTCTTGGACAAACAAAGAATTTGGAAGGAATAGAGGAACAACCACCCGCTGACGAGGATGGAGAAAACCTTGAAACCCCTCACAAACAAAAATTAGGCAAAATCCATAGGAAAATCAGAAAGCTAAAAAAGGAAAACAAGCTATTGAAGAAAAGGGATAAAAAGGTTGAAGTATTAAGGCAAAAAGTTGGCAAACTCAGGGAAATTATTAAAGAATTAAGAAAGAAACTAGAACAAGTAGATAAATCCCACAAAAGAAAGAAAAACAAAAGGCCCAGAGTGTAAGGAAGAAACCCTCTTCCTAAAAGAGCAGTCACTACAAACTCTGTGGAGACATGGACAGACCTTGAAGAAATAATGACAACAGAAGAGACATTTCCTACATAAACAATTGATGACGAGGTACAAATAGATACCCTAGTCTTAGAGGAACTAGATCAAACCCTTGAGCAGGATGCCACCATTAGGAGATTGGAGGAAGAATTGATGCAGTCCCAACAAATCTTGATTCAAAACAGAAATGAATTGATGACTATGGAAGAACATCAAGCATATCAGTCTTAGGAACATAGTTTTGTCATTGATAGATTAAAAACAGAGCTTATACATGCCCAACAAGCATTAACTCAATCCAAATATGAGATGGATTCTATGGAAGAATATCAAGAATCTCAGACTCAAGAATAGAATGTCATCATTGATAGGTTAAAAGCAGAGCTTACACAAGCCCAACAAGAATTGGCTCAAACCAGAGAGGAGATGGTAACTATAAATGAACATCAAAAGGTTGTTAAACAACTAAAGAACCTATCAGTAACAAAGAGTGAGACTGATGATGAGCTCACCAGAACCCAAGGGAAGGTGAAGAAGGTACAAAACCAATTGGAAAAATCTTTGGAGCAAATCAAAGACATTTGTGATGTCTACTCTGATGCAATCAATTGCAGAGCTCCTACTACCAATTATACCCTATTATTGCTAGAAATTTACCTGTTGTTAAGGGTAAAATCCATCATAGAAGTTAATCCAATTACATTTGCCACTGTCCCTGAGTTCATTTCATGTTTTAGAGAGCAGGAAGATAAGGTACAATACTTCCTGTGTGAATTATACTTCCATAACCTCATTTTGGAAGATGACAGGGGAAACAACACTGGTCCCTTTATTGGGGATATACAATTTCAGGCATTCTTGTCCATCACTAAGAACCAAGTCAAATGGGGCAAAGCTCACAAGAATTTTATAAAGAGGGAAACTGGGTTAGATCTCTGGATCAGAGGAGAACCCCCAAAGTCCTTTCCAAGCATTATGCGACATTGAAACTTCATGAAAAGGGGGGGGAGGGGTCATGGAATACTTAGCCCCGATCCATCGACAGGTCATACGTTCAGGCATTGTACATTTTAGGGAACTCAAAGAGGAAGCCCTTGCTGCTTCTAAGGTGAGATGGGATGCATCCTCCAGTGAAGTCAAAAGTAGGGAACCCTTTGGGTTCATGAATTTCTTTCCAGCTACCTATAGAGTGGAAAGTTATTCTAGACTGCTCCAGGAGGAAGGAACTACTTGGATTGGGTGTAGATGTAATCCCCCTATCCTTTGGTTTCCTCCAGAAAGTTACCATAAGTATTATCAAATTAATAAGAAGAGGGAGGATGCTTCTTTTGTAGAGCTCAAAAGAAGTAATGGGATTAGGAGATCTGATGAACCAACTTTTCCTCCTTACAGTATCACTTCTTTACATGTAAGATCTTAGCTTGCATGAGGGCATGCAAGAAGGTAAGCTGGGGGGTATGTTGGGTTATGAAAAAGGTACAAATATCTCCCTTATTCTTACAATTCATGATATAATCTTGATTGAATTTTTTGTTAATTACGGATAAATAGGATAGAAAATGATTGATATGTCTTCTAGTGATATTATTGAAGTTATATTAAATAGATTCTAAAATACGATTGGAATTTTTTGATTCTGTTACAGGATTGGATAAATATTGTCAAAACACAAATAGCAAAGGATATCTTGAAGATACGTAAGCTATTGGAGGTTGAGGACTTTTGGCGCAAAGCAATTTTGAAGATTATTGATTTTCTATATTGCAACTTTATAATAGTAAAGCAATACTAAGGATCTCTCGATCCTCAGGATGGCTTAATTTACTCAGATTATTGTATATATAGAGGGTAATAGATCCTGAAAGAATAATATAAGAATTGTATGCAAGTATTCAGAACTCATAATTACTCTGCACGAGAAGTTTTTGTGAATGTCGTACCAGCTATGAAATCAATAAAAGCTTTGAACGTTTTCACCATTTATACATATTGAGTTTTTAGCAGTAGTGCTTCTGAGGACCAAGGGCCCAGTCTAAAGGAGCTACTATCTCAAATATGTAATTGTATCAGTTTGCTTTCTGTTTTATGATCCAATTCTCTTTCATAATAGTTAAGATGAATGCATAGCTGTGTTAATGATTTTATGTTGTTTGCGTACAAAATATAGATATTTCTCTCGAGTATTAATGATTTCTATTCCAATTTCCATTACTGTAGTTTACTTCTTGACAGTTCCTCACATTTTTATATGCGTTGTTCTTTTTACTTAGATTCACATTTGTTGTTCCTTTCAGTTAAAGTTACGATTGTTGTTCCTTTCTGTTAAGTTACATTTGTCGTTCCTTTTGGTTAGATTACAATTGTTGTTTCTTTCCATAGATAGAGTAATTTGCTATTTCCTTTCCAACAATTTGATTCATAGTTAATAGTTTATTCTGCAAGTTTTTATTTAGATTCAATTACTTCTTTTTAGTTAAATGAATTCAATATATTAGTTAGTTCTATTTCATTCACAGCATGTTAGTAATCAAATTTAAATTCTGCCAAGTAAGATCTTAGTTTCAGAATCTTTAATGAGCATTTGAGGAACTTGATTGTGGATAAACTCAGGTTTGCTTTAACTACGCGATTTTAGCCTCTACGAGCTATCTGCATATACTTTTATGATATTCTTGAGATAAAAGATGAGTCCTCGAGTTAATAAATTAATGCTAAGCTAAGGCTATTTTTAGACATCTTTAGACCCCAACAGGTATACCCACGATTATGTGTGGGAGCTTGCACCAGGGTGTAAGTCCATTAAGTAGGTAGTCAATGTAGCTTTTCCATCCACTTTATCCCAACCCCTTCTACTCTTGATTTCACGATGTTGGATTTAATCACCAACTAGTGACTTTGAAATATGAAGGTTTCTTTATGTGTTTGATATCTAGATTTTATTAGTGAGTGTTGTTTGTTTCTCTAGTTGGCCATAGATTTATTTCATTCTTTATTTGGTGTGGCCAACATTGGCCCTCATCGTTCATGTAGGATGAAAGGGATACCTTTGAAAGATCAGGAAGAATACGCTCCTTTTCTTCGTAACTCACCAGAGGGTTCTCCTGAAGGAGAAGTCGATAATGATGTAGCCTCTGATATTGGAAGTTCTACTCCATTGGAGGAATCAATCCTTCCCATAAATATGTTATTAAGTGTTGTACGAGATTCACTTTTTCTCTGGATAAATTCATCGGGAGACATTGTTGCTGAAGATTATACTGGAATACCTACTAGACCTCACACAGAGTCTGGTGTAGATGATCCACTTTTTTAGAGTGATTTTTTTAGAACTTTGGTTCATACTGCTAGAATTTTTAACCCTAGCTCTGTCCCTGTCCATTCTCTTTGGAGGACCTCTTCAGGACACAATATTTTTGAAAAAATAGGAATGATTCCTAATCAACCTATGGAATCACATAGGCCTGTGGCTTCCACTACTTATACAATACCTTTAGATCATTTTACTAGCACGACCAATAATGTTGTCATAGTTTCATACCAATTTTTGGTTGGTTCTCACACAATTCTTCCTCTCCAACTTGCTAACTCTACCATGGTCCCACAAGCTATGCCCGTTTCTACCAGAAGTGCAGTAATCACTCAAGCTCCTATTGGAATGCCAATTACACTTATATCAAATCCATCACTTCCTCCTGGGTATAATGCTTTGAATACTTCCATTGCTAATCCTGCCCAGAATCCATCCAGAGGGTCTAATATTTTTGTTCCTCCTGGGTACAATGCTGCTAATAGTTTTGTTCTTACACCTACCCAGGTTCTCTCCAGGGGGCCTATTATTCCTCTTCCACCTTCACTTGGAGGATATAATAATCCTATCCCAAGTAGCTCCCATCGAATTGGAGGCACGCGTCATTTTGTCACTTCTGGTTTTCAAATTCCTGTTGGAGGACAACCTCAATTTGGGGGGAAACCCCAAGTTGGGGGTCATAACCTAGTGTATGGGTAGTATATCCCTGGATTATAGTCTCAATATTGGAATTTTCCATTCCAAGGAAATCAACAACTGCCTGGGGGGAAACCTCCTCAAGTTAATTATTTTGTACCCCCTAATCTCAAACAACTATATCTAGGTTATATGAATCCTACCTAGAGTTAAGGTTTTCAGTCTAACGCTCCTTTCCAAGGGAGCTTACATAATCAACCAACTCATGTTGGCTATTCGGCTCAAAATCCTCCACCACCTAATTTTTCAGGTCTCTCTAACTATATACATACTTCTTATGGTCCTATTGGTATACCTATAAGACTACATCCTCAAAACTACCAGTTTCCTCAAGTGAAGAGACAATTTTCATTTCAGCTTGCTACTTTGGATTTACCATATTTATCTAGTATTTTGAATGATCCTATTTTGCATTCTCTTTATTGACCCTTCATACCTTCCAAATTTCCATCAGACATTCCTAAGTTTGATGACCAATCAGGAGAAGACCCAAATAATCATGTCATGAAATTCCATCGTTGGTGTTCATCCAACTCCTTGATGGATGAATCTATAAGATTATGTCTTTTCCAACGAACTCTTATGGGTTTGGCAGCCAAATTGTATATTGAATTACCATGAGGATTCTTCAATGATTTCAATACCTTAGCTATGGATTTCTTGATGCATTACCAATACGATATGAGACATGAACCAAAATTTTGATTTCATTTAATAACTCATCTTCTACTCACATTTCCGATCATATTCATGAGTGGAGGAGGAGAAGACACTTAATCAAAATTCCCCTTCCTAATCAACTATTGGTCGAGTGGTTTACTAAGTCACTCATTGGTCCTATATCCCATGATGTTTCCATGGGTGGTGTTGTCACTAAAGAGAAGGTTATTAGTCGTGCTCAATATTTGGATCGCGTTTATTCACAAATGGGTACACTATATGACTTGATCCCTGATGCTCCTCGTCCATATAGAAATCCAACCCCAACACCTCTAGTAGCTTCTCATGCTGCTGATGGCATGATTGACACTTTTCATGCTGAGACTCAGTATAAACAAGTCAATCATTCCAATCCCAAGTATACTACCCCTAATGTACAAAATACTCCTCCTCCGACTACTTCTCTCGGTAAAACCTCTAAAGTTAATTCAGTTCAATCTACACCTACCGGTAAAAATGAAAATAAAAAGAAAAGGAAGGATAAGAATAAATAGGACAAAAATGATAATAAAAAATCTAATAAACCCAAGACTTAGCCTATTGATGAAAAAGACAAACGTAAAACTCATTATCCTTTCCTCATCTGTGGTGAGGATCATTATACGAAATATTTTCCACGACGTGCTGAGGTTACTAAATTCTTGCAAGGGACCAGGACACCTCCTAAACCTGTCGTTTTATCACAACCATTTCCTTCTCAGAAACATGCCTAATTGGTCATTCATGACCAACCTTCTCCATCTACCACGTCTTATGTACTTATGCGTACTTGTGACTCCAAGAAGAATGAAGTTGCAGTCATGACTCGAGCCAAAGATTATTCTCCTTCGAAAGAGAAAGTTGATGATTCACCACCTCTGTTGGTTCAACCTCCTCCACCAACTTCACCTCGAAATGGCCCTCTTCATCTCGAACAACTGGGACTAGATACAATTCTTTGTCCTCCCCCTAAAGATGTTGTTCGAAAGTCGTCATTTAATCCTCACGCATGTGCTTCCCAAAACTTCAGTATTGTATAAGACCTTGCGCAAGAAACCTCTGCGATGTTGACTCTCGAAGTCCTTCAAAGTTGTCCTACACAACGGAAGGCAAGGTTAAAGGCTATTGGTGGAATTGATCCTATCGATACGACCTTGATAGTATTTGACTTGGAATATCATATTCCAAGGCTTCATCCTCAATTAGAATTTCAAATACAAGTTGTTATGGAAAATAAGAATATTTTTCGAACCGTTATCGGTGAAGGAACCTTGAATTGCGTTATGTCCATTACCTTTTGGAAAGCCATTGGCTCTCCTACGCTTACCAAGCCACACAATACTCTCAATGATTTTAATGCTATAGGGTTTAAAAATTATGGTGTTCTTCCTTCATTGTCTATTACGTTAGAAGGTAAAGCGATTAATCTTGAGGTTGAGGTCTTCGATGCACCTCTTGATTACAACCTTCTACTTGGCGATAGTTGGATTGATTCCATGTGAGAAATTGTTTCTACTCTTTTCCATGTGTTACATTTACCGCACCAAGGAAAATTCATTACTCTCGATTAAATAGACTTCTTTAATTCTGATTCACATACTAGCAACGTACCTTTCATTGCGAAAACACCTCCCGGTTATGAAAATGTCGGTGTGGGTATTTTAAAAGACTCATTGTTAATGGGTACATTTCCTATTCCACCACCTGATATTCCTCCTCCTTTTGTCACTTTGATTAAAATGATATTGACCTCTGTTAGTGAAACCCCTGAGTCTTATGACCCATGGATATTGCCTAGCTCTTATGACTATCTTCCTTATGGCAACCGAATGCCTTTGAGTCTGGTATAATTGGCTTATCAAGATATTAAATCGACAACTCCTTCTCCTCATTCTCTTTGTGATACATCTCCTCATCTATTTCACATGATATTTCCCACCGATGAGATGATCATGGCCATTATGTATATGGAAGATACTCCATGGGATGATGGGCATCATCATTCTATTCTCTTCCTGGAACCTGATACCATAGAGAGTTATCAATATATTTTGACTCTGTCTATTGTTGTTATTATGTCCTCTGTTCCTGAACCAACACACGATGTTTTGTATGAAGGGAAATTATGAAATATTTCACCTAACATCCCTCTTGATATTTCGATTAAACCCATAGTCATAGAAAATGTTCACATCAGTGCCTCATGTTCTATTGATGAGGTCTGTACTTACAAAGCTCTTTTCCAAGAATTCCATGAAGTTTTTTCCTGGAGTTACGAAGAAATGCCTGGCATTGATCCCGATATTATTGTGCATGAGTTTAAGACTTACCCAGACACTAAACCTGATTGACAGAGACTTCGCCTAGTACACCGATGCAAAGCTGCTGCTATTAAGATCGAAGGTGAAAAAATTCTTAAAGCCGATTTTGTATATCCAGTGGATTTGACTGATTGGGTGTCCAATCTTGTTCCAGTTACGAAGAAACAGGGCACGATCAGTGTTTGTGTATATTATAGGGATATCAACAAATCTTGTCCCAAAGACAATTTTTCAACCCCTTTCGTTGACCAGATTGTTGAAAATTGTGCCGGGAGTGAAATATTCTCCTTGATGGACGGTTTCTCCGGCTATAATCAAATCAATATTTTACCTGCAGATCAACATAAGACTACTTTTATTTTCCCTTGGGGGAACTTTGCATACCAGAAACTACCTTTTGGTCTAAAAAATATTGGTGCGACTTTTCAACGCGCTATGTCTTATGATTTTCATGACATTAAG
>SNQJ01S0095755.1:21952-37230 GCA_010110895.2 Picea sitchensis
TCAGGATTTTGATATTTTTGATTAATTATATATTCCTGAAAACTGTAATTTAGTAGATCTGAAACTGATTTATACTTATCCTTTTCATGAAAATTAAACGTTTCATTTGGATCTAAAACAATTACAAGAGAATGATAATTTTTATTAGATGTTCTAACATATTCCTGATACTATTTTTTTTTTAGTCTTTGAATTATTAAATGAAATAGGTATAATCATGTTATTAGTTGCTTCAAGAGAACATTCAATAATAGTGAAAGAACTTAGAAAAATGATATTTTCAGATTCATTGTGATTATTAGAAATACAAGGGAGAGAAGAAACATGTTTAAACCACCCTATCAATTCAATATGTGAAGGAAAATCATTAGATTTAAACTGAAAACAAATCAATTTAAAACGAATATGAAAATCATTAAAAGGTTCACCTTCAAATCTACGAAGAGTTTCAAGTTGATCAGAAACCTTTTCATAATCGTAGTCCTGAAAAGTATGAAGGAACTTTATTGTGAACTCGTCCCAACCATGAAGAGAAGAAACTGGAAATGATCTACACTAGTCTTTGGCTTGGCCTATTAAAGTGAGTGAAAATTCTGCAAATAACACCATCATCAATATCAACATTTTTACAATTTAGAATAAATTGAAAGATGTGATCAAATATAGAAAAATTTAACTCACCATTGAAGTTTACCTTTGACAAATGCTTAATTACCTTCATTATATTAATGAAAGATGCTCGACCATAGATGCAATTCCAAATGGGCAGTTCAAAAAGACCATTAATAATAGTAATAATGTTAAAACACATAGCTCAAACAAGAACCAAATTATTATGCACACTCATCGATGGCCCTCCTTCTAGCACCAAAAATGTTGATGGAAAAAAATGACCATGTTCAACATTATAAGGATACCACTCATTCAGGGCCCCAATTATACCCTTATCCATTTGAGATGGTGGTTCCGACTGGTTCAATGGGTCTCCAGTTACCCTTGTTCTAAGACCAACCTTATCTAAAGTTAATCCAAACTAACCTAATCTAAACTAATTATGCACACATATATATATACACTTCCCTATGTTTTCTAACTTATGATATTACATATTGACGATAACAAGTAAAGGGAAATATTTTCCTTCTCATTGCCACTTGGAAATGACAGTCTTTCGTGTTAGCTGAAATAAGCGCTCAACAAAGTGACACTTAGGTTTGGTCCTGCAAAATGAGACTTTGGAAAATGAAATAAAATTATTCTAAATTCAAATGAAAATCTAATATATAATACAAATGACATAAAGGAAATACAAAATATACTATCTCTATTAGGAAAAGATGCATATCTCATATAGATCAAAATAAAAATCCTAAAGGGAAAAGGACTAATATTGAACTTAAGATTAGGATTCACTTGCAAATCATATAAACAATTCATATAATTTGCAAGTTATTCATGCAAATATGCAATGGAAAGATATCAACAAATAATTATTAAGACAACCGTAACATATACTCAAAGTCAATTATGAATTCAAATTAATATTTACTATCATATTAAAGAATTAGTTCTTCTAATATAACAATCATTAAAGTAAAACAAGATTGTAAATAAATGATAAATAGTTACCATAAGCTGCAATTAAGTTCCCTTGAATCCATCATTAAATTCTAATTAAAATATGTTTCTCTCTGTAAATATATATTTAGAAAATTAAATAATGAAATCAAAATTAAATTAACAAGAAAAGTATAACAACAAGCTTATTGTTCATACAATAATGCATAAACATGAAATTTGTCATTAATTAATATCCTGCAAGATCTTATTCTCGAGATTTGTGGAGGGTCTTCATGCAAAAATATCGATCTACATCACCTCATTGTACACCTGCCAAAATAAATTAAAACAAATTAAATTAAAACTTAAATAAAAATAGAGACAACTACATAATTTAAAATTCTGTAGCTCCTTTTCCCTAAAAATCAGGGCAACTACAAAATTTAGTTGTTCTTGTAAATGGAATAAATTAAAAATAACAGATATAAATATTTTCAAACCAATATCTACAATAAATATTTGAGCATCAACGTGAATGATTTTGCAAATCAGAGATAAAAATATTAACCCCGAGGAATTAATTTCCACCAAGTCTTTTTTAACCAATTCAGGTTTGAGTTGAGAAATGTTTTCTTCATATTCTACAATTAAGATTATCTTCCTTGATTTGAGATGTTGATTTTTATTTTTATTTTTTAAACTCCAAATAGGCAGTAGGCTGTGATACACCGTTTTCGAGCAGATACTCAAATTCAGATTTTCTATGTGTTTTTCTTTTCTAGGTTTTTCCAGAGTATATATAGTCTCATGCTTTAAATCTGAGACTAATTTGATGCACAGATTCAGATTAGTATTTTCAAGTTTGTCATCCATTATTGAAATAGGATATATATCAATTGAACATCTCCTATATTATTTCTGACTATCCTCAACCATTTGTTTTTCTCATCATTAGTTCTTGAAGTAGATTGACTTCTTCATATTTTTTAGATAAAGCGTTCATATTTTTTAGATAAAGCGTGGACATCAGATTTAACATTTTCAACACGATTAAAGAAAAAACATGGGGAATGAGAACATTGTGTTTAGAGAACTTGAAAGAAACCTTTTTATTTTAAATTGAATTCATGGGTTTTAGATTTGATTTTAATTTTTTACCCTGACTTGTTGTAATTCTCGTGAGGGTTTTGTCTGTGGTCAAAATGGGAGGAAAATGAATATTTTCAACACCAATCGAGCTAGTTTATTCGAAAGCCAAGTCAAAAGCATGATATTGACTAGTAAGTGTTAAAAAATAAAAAATAAAATCATCCAAACAATCATTAACCTACTTCAAAATAAAATACACTAATATTCTAATCAGATTAGTGAAAGAAGTTCCTCTCAGAGATGAGACAATTTCCTTGCCATTTTTGTGAGGGATTTCAACAGATAAAAGTGCATATTTAATTCGAAATCCACAAAAACCATCAACAAAAACAAATGACGGTGAAATAACAAACTATAGAAATCCTCACAAGTAATATATTGCTTGATGGAAACAAATAATCTCAACCATTCAACTTCTATGAATTCCAGAATGATGAAAACTTCAACACCAGAATAAACCTATAAAAATAGAAACATTTTTTCATCACGAGGTCCAAATTTCTCTGCAAAAATATAGAGGAAAAAATGATAGAAAATATAATAAGGTTTCAAAATCAATATTATCTCTTCATTCATGAGCAGAAAAAAAATGTAGACAAAGAAAAATAAAAATACCTCTGATTTGTTTTTATTTGAAAAGTTGAACTTCAAAATTTCTAAATTATGGAAATTTGGCCATTAAATTTTAGGGAAAATAAAACCTTGTTGGACATATTGTGTTGATGTCAAAATTTGATGTCTTTACATTATAATGATGAGTTGGTATGAACAAGAGATGAAAATCTATGTCTAGAAGGACTAACAAATTAAGAGCTTGGGAGGGTTAGTGACTGAATATCAGAAGCTCGGAAGAGATGATGCACATGAAGCTCAAAATGGAAAGCACATTGTAGAAACATGATGATGATCAAAATCCCCATGGGATAAACTAGGACCATTGGATACACAAACACCAGATCAAAGGACAGAGGATTGATTGTGGAGTGAGAAGGGAGAATTAAACTACACAATATTTCCAATCCATGATTGGTCTGAATCGTCCAGTCCTTCGAATCAAAGCTGTGGTATGGTTGTTCCACCAAATGATCAAATTAAGTCATGGCTGGATTTGGATGCCAAGCACCATATCAAGGGAAATGATTGATTGTGGAGCGCGAATGGAGAATTAAACTATACATTATTTCCAATCCCACAATTGTTCTATATCATCAGATCTCATCTGATTAGTCGGCAATGGTTAACTCACCAACCATCACACAACTTCAATTTCTATTTTGAGCAATTAAAACACACAAGGATTCACGGTTCCACAATCCCACATCGACCATTTGGATCAAGTTAAGTGGATAGGATAAGTATCACGAACCATCTGATGTCTAGAAATTATATGAGGAATAGTCTAATCTATTGACCAAGGTGGTAGTGAATAACCCGATGCTAACCACTTGAAGAGGTTGAGAAAAGAAGTAATATCACAGAAGGCCGAAGTCCCGAAGAAAATGTGAACCATCGATCTTAAGAAGAACTGCCGGAGATATTGGGACCACGTCGGATCATGTTAATAGAAGGCGATAAGCCACAAATGTCCGAAATAGGCGTAAGTTGTCTAATCTAGGAAACACTTGAATATGGCCGTCGAGATCAAGGAAAGTATAAGGATAGGATAATTAAATCCAAAGGCCCGAGATCCTGAATAGCCAAATTCAGAACAGTTGGATCATGTTAAAACCTTTTAAGATTTAAAGAATAACCATTGGATTAGAATTCAGGTACTAGAGGTTTACACTTGAAGAAAATGGGAAGTGGAGAAATTGTAATTACACGGAGTCCCAAAGTGGATGTGAGTCATTTGATAAGTGGAACACTTTGAAAAGTATCTTGACCATTAGATCAAAGGAGAAGAATATGTGCCATATGAAGAGATCTACCTCAATAAAGGACACATAAGTAATCTGATGATGGAAAGTGTCAAGGTCCCATAGGTAATTTAAGCATATGTAAGGCATGAATCCAGGTGACACGTGGCAACCACTCGACCAATGCCAAGTCAAAAGTGACGTCTACAACTACGTGACTCTGGGAGTATGTACTTCGATATTTTTCGCCACCAGCAAATGCCCATAGTCCCAAAGTCTTGAATGTATAAGTCCCTAAGTGGACATGAGTTATTCAATCTGAAGAACACTTCGGGAACATTCTAAACCATTGAAGATTATGGAAATGCATATTTTATTCAGGATATTTGTAAATAGGTTGGAATTATGGATGAAGTCTCAAATCTGACAATACAAATTATCCACATTAGGAGATTAAAATGTGACCATTGATTTTGATAAGTGATCAAGCACTCGCTTAGCCTAGTGCTTGGTAACCACTTGTGGTTGTATGGAATAAAGAAACAAGGGTGAAAGAATAAGAAACACTTAGATTAATAAGCTTGTGGTCCACGCACATATGGTCACATGTAAATATGGTTTGAAGGAAGTGCCTCAATGGGAACTACTATAGTAGTATTTTGGAGATTTGGAATCGAGGTTAAGAGAAATCAAAATCCATACAAGTGATCGATTTTAAAAACAAAGAATTTAGATGGTTGATTGCAAAATGATGTGTGGTTATAAAAGTCATATTCAATGATTGTGTTGCCAAAACAAGGGTTATGTAATTTTAAATGAACAAACATTTTGTTTGTGAAGAGTTGTGTTGAAAATTTTAAAGACTTATAAAAATGTTGAGATGTGAAGGAGAAAAAGTGTGTCTATCAATGTCTTATTGAAGATCAATATGAGGAAATGATAACAATTATGAAATCCATTGTTTGATATAGAATACTTTTATTGGACTGCAACAAATACAATGAAGATTAAATGAAAACTGAGAGAGGGAGTAGTCCTTGTGTGATACCATGGTTTTCCAATTGATTAAGAGTGGTTAGGTGGTTCAAAAGAAGGCAGGAGTTAGACTTACCAAGGGAATAGGTGCTTCCTTGTCAATTGTAACTGACTAAACAAGGGGTTGTATCCTCCTACCAATCTAAGCTAGTGAATAGGGGTGTGGGTTCATATTGATCAATTGGTGTTGATCTAAAAGGAAGAACATATTATTTCTTTGTAACTTGTAAAACATAATTTTTCATTTAATAGAAAAGTGTTTGTGGTTTTCCATTTGGGTTACACGATAAATATTGTGTTAAAATATTGATTGCATTAACAAAGAAAAATTGATAAATTATTCTATCACTGATTCACCCAACCCCTCTTATTGACATGATCTAGTCCTTCAATTGGTATCAGAGAAGCCTCTTCGGGGTTTAATCACTTGAAGAGAATATACATTGGGATGGATCAACAATTGAAGATGTCATAAAAATCCCCATATTTGATGGTGAAGACTATATATTTCTGGGTGTTAGAATCAGAAAGATATTTGATTTTCATTGAGGCGGAAATTATGGACATTAGTTGAAAAATGATATGATCCAAAATTCACTCCCATAGAAACAAAAGACAAGAAATTTACAGGAACATGCAAGGGATTTAAAGCACTACAAAGCTGGTTGGGTAGAGATCCTTGCTAAAGTGCAGCTGTCAGTGAAAAACAACTTTGGGATAAGTGGAAACTATATGAGAATTTCCAGGTAAGGGATCAAACTTTAGACTCTCCAGTCTGATATGAGGTCTAAAATGAAGGATGTTAAAGAATATCTCAAAGTACTTGAAAGAGTTGATAATATTGTTAATGCAATTATAGTTTTGGGAGTAGAAGTGTAAGATAATGATCTATTTGAAAAAATACTAAGAAAATTACCTATGTTGTAAGTCTAAAGCACATCAGTCTTGAATATCGAGAGAATCTAGATAAACTCAAAATATTATGCACGGTACACTCTCCTCGGTACATTCAAAGAAGAAAGATAGATAAAGACAAAGATGATGCATGGCAACTCCATAGGACTAGCTGCCATCATCCAAAGGAATAAAGACAATAACCACGAAAGAAGGTTTATAAAACAAGTTCTCATTTTCTTTATTTATTTCTTTCTATTTAGACCTAAAAACTATGAATTGTAGAATGGAAGGAAAAACTTGGGTTAAGAACTATAACCTTATAGATAACCAAATAGTATATCAAGTTTAAAGCATAAATTATAACTCCTTTGCACCTCTATAAGAAAGGAACCTAGAATGCTTCAGATGACATAATTATGGACATAAAGCCAGTAGTTATGGATTAAAGAGTCTTAGAAAAAAACAAAGTTCATTAGAGAGCAAAGAAGCTTTGGAAGAAAAAACATCAAAAGAGAAATGTATTATTTCCTTGAAATCCCAAGATAAATAAGATATATGGTATGTTGATAGTGGGTTACTCAAAACATGTGGAAACGAGACTAATTTAGAACTTAAAAAACAAAGGGTGAAATTTACATTTAGAATGCTAGGTAACATACTTGGGAAGTACTTTTTAGGTGTTGTACAGAAAAGACAAATAATGATGTGTTGCCCATTGGCTTAAACTATCCCATGGGAATGTCAAATGAAACACAGTGATCAAGGGCACTTTTGCATATTTTATTTCCATAAATGTGAGATTAGGAGAGTGTTGATTAAGGTTGGTTGTCATTGATGTCTCCAATATGAAGAAAATTTGTGCTAAGGTTTGGGTAATGGACCAATGGTAGAACGATAAATATGACTCATTATTTTTTTCATGGTTGATAAAGTAAATATGGATGAACTCCAAAGTGGTCCCATATGGTGCCTCTTGGAAGGCAGCTTTGTGGATAATAGGGGCCCATGCTTAATTGTGGAATATTTGGAAGAGGTAAATTTGTCAGGGGAAATATCCTAGATGGATATCTCTTGTCATGTCATTTTAAGATTGGTGGGCAGTCACATAGATTCCTCCCTATGGTTTAGGGTTTGTGGCCATGAAGTTGGGGACCAGTTTGGGTAATGGACCCAGGTTTTGTTTGATCGTAGAGGTATGAGTTATGATATACTTTCAGATAGCCTATTCTATATGGATAGTAAATGTCATACCTATTCTAGTGAATTATACTGAGCGATCCATAACTCCTCATGGTTTGATATTTATTGCCTTACGAAGTTGGAGGGACCCTCATATGTCATCCTATAGAAGCCCCAAGGTCAAAGTAATCAAAGTGGTTTAAGGGATTTCTAAAGAATTAAATAATAGAATTGGAAGTGATAGGTGTATTTATAATTTCCAAAGTGAGTGCAAAAAGATAGAAATTGACTGTGTTTTAATGGAGAAGTGGGGGAGTGGACTTAACCCTAAGAAATAGGGAAAGGGTGGGGCCATTTAGAGATGTTTTGAGCTACTTGGGTATAAATATGAGGCAGGCTCTCTCATTTGAAACACACTTGAACATATTGAATATATATAGGTGTCTGAGGTATACAAATGATAATATAAGCCGAAATTCTGAGGAAAATGAAGAAAGAGAATGCGAAATCTACAAGGGGATAAATTCTTTTGATGGTTATTTCCTAAGGTGTGTTATTTACACTAGGGTCATATCACCATTTTAGCTTCTGCTTTTTAATAATGATTCAGACCACAAATTTCTATAGGAAGTGAGGAAAACATATGAAATTATATGTGGTTAAAAGTAATCTTGTGGTTCATTTGGATTTATACTCTGTGGAAAATGGGGTTTGTGGCCAGGCCTGAAAATAGTCAAAATCAGGAGTTTCGGGTAAAAGCGTCCTGCTTCTTCATAATAGATCAAATTCAGCAGAGAGAGACCAAATGTGTTGATTAGGTTACAATATTTAGTATTTTTTGTAATGGTTTCAGATCATTTCATTGATATTTTGTGCGGGGCACTCTCAAGATTGCTCTTTAGAATAAGTCAAAATTCAATAGGGTATGCCATTTTTGCTATAGCTCCTTGTATGAGAGGTTCCATTAGTGTCACATGGAGGAGGTACATAAAACACACTAAAGAAGAACATTGTGTATAGGTTTCAGATATTTACTCTGATACATGTTCAAAGAGATTACTGATTACTCAAGTTAGGTTTGTGAATTAATCAAACTAGGCATGTGAGACTAAAGAAAGAGTTGATAGAAAATACTAGTCTCTTATTTTTAAAAAGTTAAGGAAGGTTAGAAGGAATGTGATCATATAAACCAGGTCCTAATACAGGCTTCTTCTAAAATCATATTTGGATGATATATATAGAGAAATTGATAGGGAGCTTTTTAGTTTGTGAGGTATGTTGGTAGTACATAGTTGAGACAGTAGTTGATGAGTTGGCCTTTTTATACATGTAGGGGTGTATAGTTGATGTTGGTATAATGATATGAGTCATAGTTGATGAGTAGTTGACCTGGTGGGTACAAACATACATGGTTGGATACACTTTTATGAGTACAGGTTGATTACAGGTTGGTTCATGGTTGATACACTTGTTTGCATAATTACAGGTTGATTCTGAGTTGGGTATGGTTGATGCACTTGTTTATAGTATGTTGATTCTGAGTTGGAGTGCATGGTTGATGCAATTTGAGTACAGGGTTGATTCTGGAGTTGAAAAGTGGAGTTGAGTCATGGTTCATATTTGTGAATTACGAGGTTTGCTTGGTATATCTCTACCCATTGATAGTGTGGCAGATGGTTCCATCATTCTACTTCACCAGAGTGTGCATGTAAGGATAGGTGGTTGTAGCTACTAGTTGTAGTGGGAGAACATTGGGGGTTGTAACCCTCCTTACAGTTTGTAGACAAATATTTGGGGAGTTGGAGCTTCCCTCGAGGGTTGTCTTGTGAGAAACTAGAGAGGTTAGACCTCCTTCCAAGCACATCCAGAAACAAAGGAAGTTGGTGCTGATAGATGTAATTCTTCAAGACATATAAGAAAAATCATTAAGTGGTTTTATCCCACTTTGGGTTCCACATGGCTGTTGGTGTCTTGTGTATGTGTGTGATTGTTTATTTATTGTATATTATGGATAATGGTATACATTGATATAACATTTGAAGAAAGGAATATATTTATGTTGTGCAGTTCACCCCCCCTCTCAGAGTAATCCAGCAGGGGGACTCAGGAAATTTGGTTGGTACTGCTCCTAGAACCTCCGTTAATGTATATATAATAAATACAAAAATTGAATGAGGAGTGTCATATAGATTTTGAGTAGATGAAAGTTGGCTATGGAATGAGAGGTTGGGGCATTAGCATTGTGAGTGAAAGTCAATATGTGTGGGAGTAATGGCTTTCCAAATATCATAAATCCCTCAAATACTATTTGTAGACATTGTCAACTAGGGAATTAAACTAGAAAAAGGTTCAAGCTTCCAATGAATGTAATTCTTCAAGACATATAAGAAAAATCATTCTGTGGTTTTCTCCCGATTTGGGTTTCCACATAAAACACTGGTGTACTGTGTATGTGTGTGATTGTTTATTTATTATTGCTCATTATGGATAATAATTCTACATTGATATAACATTTGAAGAAAAAGGAATATATTTATGTTATTACTGATTCACCCCCCCTCTCAGTAATCCAACAGAGAGGACTCAGGAAAATTGGTTGGCACTGCTCCTAGAACTCCTGAGAATGTATATATACTAAATACAAAATTGAATGAGGAGTGTCATATAAATTTAGTAGATGAAAGTTGGCTATGGAATAGAAGGTTGGGGCACATTAACTTTGACAATTTAGTGAAAGTCAACAATATTGGGGAAGTAATAAACTTTCCAAAGATCATAAACCCTCAAATCCTATGTGTAGACATTGCCAACTAGGGAATTAAACTAGAAAAAGGTTCAAAATGAAAGAATAATCAACCTCTAAACCTTTAGAGCTTGTTCACACTGACCTATGTGGACCTACAAGGACCAAGAGTTTGCAAGGAAAGTCCTACTTTATATTGTTCATTGATGATTTTACTAGAATGGGTTGGGTATGTTTTCTCAAAGAAAAATCAGAAGCACTTGACAAATTCAAAGCTTTTAAGACCCTTGTTGAAAATGAAAAAGAGACAAAAATCAAATGTCTTATATCATAAAACGGTGGTGAGTTCAACTCAAAAGAGTTTGACCTCTTCTGTGAAACTCATGGAATTAAAAGACAATTCTCTGATGCCAGAACACCTTAGAAAAATGAAATTGTTGAGAGAAGGAATAGAACAATCCAAGAGGTTGCAAGGACTATGCTCAATGAATCAAGATAATCTGATGAATATTGGAGGGAAGTTGTAAGAACAACAATATACATATTGAATAGAGGTCAACTCAATATTAATAGTGATAAGACTCCATATGAACTATGGTTTAGGAGAGCTCCTTCGGTAAAATAATTCAAGGTCTTTCGAAGTAAGTGTTACATCAAAAGGCTTGATGAGAATCTCGAAAAATTTGATACTAGATCTGATGAAGGTATGTTTCTTGGATACACTTCTACCAAGAAAKAATAMAGATGMTACAATCTTAGATTACATAATATTGTTGAGAGTKCAGATGTCAAGGTGGATGATTTAAAAACAATAAGGATCAAACATCAAGAGACTATACTTGACAATGAAGATGAAGATGATGATGAGTCAGTTGGTACAAAAGCATAAGAAGTAGAAAAGAATAAAGAGTAAAAGGAAGATAATTATATGGATACTAGTGAATATGAGGAAGATATTCAAGAAGAAGAGATAAGAGAATAATCCCCAAGAAGAGACACAAAGACACCCCCAAGAATGACTCAAAATAATCATCCTGAAGAACTGATTTTTGGAAATAAAAGCGATGGTCTGCAGAGAAGAAGACAATTGTTGTATCAAACAAAAATATCCCTTTTGTAACATATTGAGCCCAACTCAATCAAAGAGGCATGTAAAGATGAGAATTGGGTCAATGTTATGAATGAAGAATTGGACCAGATTGAAAAAAATCAAACTTGGGAACTAGTTCTAAGACCAAAAAATAAGAATGTCATTGGAACTAAATGGGCGTATAAAAACAAAGTGGATGAGAATGGGAAAGTAATTAGGAACAAATCCATATTGGTATGTAAAGGGTATCCTCAGGTTGAATGGGTAGAATTTGAGAAACCTTTGCACCTGTGGCTAGATTAGAGGCAATTGGGATGTTCTTAGCCTTTGTCAGCTACACAAAATTTAAAGTATACCAGATGGATGTCAAGTCATCATTTCTCAATGGAAACTAAGAAGAGGAAGTCTATATTGAGAAACCAAAAGGATTTCAATTAACTAATAAAGGAGACTATGTTTGTAATCTAAAAAAAGCACTCTATGGGCTAAAACAAGCACCCAGAGCATGGTATGCAAGGCTAGATTCTTATTTACAAGTACAAGGCCTCAAAAGAGGATCAATAGACAATAATTTTTATTGTAAAATTGTTGGTGATAACATGATTATTGTGGAAGTATATGTTGATGATATTATATTTGGCAGTGATGATGAAAAACTGAGTAAGGAATTTGCTAGGAGGATGCAACAAGAATTTGACATGTCCTTGCTTGGTGAACTGAATTTCTTTCTTGGATTACAAATAGTACAATCCAAAATGGGATTCTTTATCCATCAGTCCAAGTATGTTAAATATATTCTTAAGAAATTCGATTTAGAGGATTGCAAACCTGTTAGTACACCTATGACAGTTGAATGAAAACTAAGCAAGGAAGATGAGTCCAAGGCTGTAGACCCAAAATAATATAGATAAATGATTGGGAGTTTACTCTATGTAACAAATTCCAGACATGATGTCAAGCAAGCTATTGTTGGGATGGTGGCTAGATTCCAAACAACACCAAAAGATAGCCATGTTCAAGATGTGAAAATAATATTTAGGTATTTGAAAGGAACCACAAAGCTTGGTTTGTGGTACCCTAGCAAGGATTCATTCACTTTAAAATCCTATTCAGATGAAGATTGGGCTGGTTGTGTAGATGACAAAAAAATTACAAGTGGAGGATAATTCTTCTTGGGAGAATCATTGGTATCTTGGATAAGCAAGAAACAATCCTCAATTTCTTTGTCTACCACTAAAGCTAAGTATATTGCAGCAACAAAATGTTGCACACAAGTGGAATGGATGAAACAAACCTTACAAGACATCAAAATAGTGTTTTTTGAACCCACTACTATCTACTGTGATAATACAATAACTATAAGTCTCTCCAAGAACCCTATCCAACACTCCAAATTAAAAAACATTCCAATAAAATACCACTATATAAGAGATCATGCTGAAAATAAGAACATTAAATTGGAATATGTCCCAACACAAGAACAAGTTGTAGATATTTTCACTAAACCCTTAAGAAGAGATGTATTTGAATATCTCAAGAAAATATTGGGAGAAGTCCCTCTTCCAATCTAATCTATCAAGAAAATAATGCATCAATTGGCATCAATTCAGGGGGAGACAATGATCAAAGTTAGGAGGAGTCATTCACTTATGAAAATAAAAGTATGATTGCATGAAAATTTACCCGAGTTCAGATTCTGGTCAGTAACATACAGACAGATAGAGATTTACCATATGGGGAACAACCCTTTTCCATTGATGTCAAAGGGGGAGAGTAACTTCATAGAGAAAATCATAATCACAGGGGGAGTTTGTGTATGAAGTTATAGTGTTTCCCTCAATGACAAAGGGGGATATTGTTGGACAAATTGTCATTGATGTATTGTCATTGATGTCAACAACTGACATCTTTATGTTATAATTATGAGTTGGTATGAACAAAGAGATGAAAATCCATGTACATAAGGACTAACAAATTAAGAGCTCGGGAGGGTTAGCGACTGAATATCAGAATCTCATAAGGGATGACGCACATGAAGCTCAGAAGGGAAAGCATAGTGAAAAAACATGATCAGGATAGAAATCCCCATAGGACAAACTAGGACCGTTGGATATGCAAGCGTCAGATCAAGGGTAGGGATTGATTGTCGAGCGTGAAGGGAGAATTAAACTACACACTATTTCCAATCCCACAATTATTCTAGATCGTCAAATCTCATCAAATCACAGATCGATGACTATGGTTGATCCACCAAATGATCATATTAAGTCGTGATCGTTGGATACACAAGCACCACATCAAGGGAAGGGATTGATTGCGGAGCGTGAAGGAAGAATTAAACTATATGTTATTTCCAATCCCACAATTATTCTAGATCGTTAGATCTCATCGATTAAAAGATTGGCGACTGTGGTTAACTCATCAAAAATCGAACAACTTCAATTGCGGAGTTTGGGTGATGAATTAAACCATACACAAGTTAAAGTTCTGCAATCCACATCGACTGTTGGATCAAGTTAAGTGGAAGGATAGGATAAGAAATGACAAAGTCCATCTGATACGAAGTCCCGAAGTATATGAGGACCGTCTGATCTATTTAAAGCGTGCCAAGGTAGCAATGGTCAACTTCGACGCTAACCACTTCAGGATAAAAGGGTTGAGAACAAGTAAGATCACCCGAAGGATGAAGTCTCGATGCAAATGTGAATTGTCCGATATGAATAAAACTTCGGGATATATCAAGACCGTCAGATCATGTTTAATGGAAGGACATAGTAAGCCACAAATCTCTCGAAATAGACATAAGCCGTATGATATGAGGAAACACTTTGGAAGATATCCTGACCGTCGGATCACAAAAAGTAGAAGGATATGATAAGAAAGACCAAAGGCCCAAGATCCCTATTAAGGAAAAGATATGAAATGATCTTACTCAAACATTTTAAGATCCTTCTTGGCTAACGCAACTTAGACGGGAATATCACCCTATGTTTATATCCATCAAAATTGATATCCTAACTCACAAGTATTGTTTACAAGTGCTTAGGCTGTTTTTTTTTATAATTAAAAGTATGCTGAAAAAATCATTATTTATGTAATTTTTTGAATATATTAGATGCTGAAATAAATATAGAGACTAAAGTAAAGATACCAAGTCAATAATAAAAATAGACGAGACATAAAGAAATCCTTTATTTCATTCCAATTCATCAAAGAATCATTCTCTTTACAAATTTTCCTGAGGAAGTTTTGGACCAAAGTCAAACTTAGACGTCCCCGATGAAACATACAAAATGAATTTTGACAGAAAATAAAAAAAACTAAACTTGAAAAGATAGATCAACTTGCCATAGATTGCTTCCCACTTGAATCTGCACAATAGCCTTTGTCAGCCATGGAAACTAATTCAGAAACAAACAATTCTACATAGACTTTCAAAGATAGATCAACACATCTGAAAAACAAGTGTCTGCATGATGTAATTCAACCCTGAATCTTGCTGTCTACAATAGGACCCTGCTATCATATAAAATAATTAGGCTTCTAATGAATTAGGGAATGAATGAAAACTGAATTATCTCAACAAAAAATCAAGAGAAAACCTTAGTATGCTTCTCCTTATATTCTCCTCTTGTTCCTCCCTTTCCTTTTTCCTTTAAGCAAATTATAATTGGTTGAATTAGTTGAACTACTTCATTAATTAAGTTAACTAAAACTCAACCAACTTTTAGTTAGGGGGGAAAATAATAAATCATAATAAGGGTTTTTA
>SNQJ01S0095758.1:24217-42521 GCA_010110895.2 Picea sitchensis
TTTTGTTGGGTTTTCTTCCCCTAGAGGGTTTCCCGGGATAAATGTTGTGTCTCTTGTGAATGTGTATTTCTCAGTGATCTTGTTCTTATGATGCTCTTATCTATTGAAATTTAAAGAACTATAATAATGACATAAACATTAATACTATCGACCCTTTCGTTAACACCTGCGAAGCAGATGAAGTCTCACCTGAGGTAGAGGCAGGGGTGGTTGCAGGACTCAGATGTCTGCAACCTTAGCTGGGACACAAATTTGTGATTGTAACATCTTAACAGAGCACTTAGTTATTACAGTTTGTTAATATTCATCTTTAGTTCATAGTGTCGTTAAAACCTAACAATAGATTAGCGTAGTATTCACACAGATCCAATAGATTCAAGCACTAAACATACCAATAGAGATCGGATCTAGCATTCATTCGCATTATTCAGCACTAAGCTATCATATTAGATTCATCTACAATCTAACATCGCACTAAGCATTGAAACACATAAACAAAAGAAAAACCAAAAGAACAAAGCATCCACAACACAGGATATACGTGGTTCACCCCCACCCTCGGACTATGTCCACCAACTCTTCATCTTATTTATTAGTTTCTTTCAATCTTCTTACATGCACAAAGCCTCAAAATCAACTCCGCAAAGGAAAGGAGATCTACGCACCTCGCTAGATCGTCCTTCCTTGAGTTATAGCACAAAGCCTTTCACAGTCTCTTACAATCACTTGCAATTAGCTTTGCAAGCCTCACAGAGTACGCACAAAGCAATTACCACTTAGCACTTAACACACTTGCAACTGACTAGTCACTACTAGTCCTTATTCATTACTTATTACATCGCCTAGACTTCTATTTATACATTACAAAATAGGCCTCAGCATGGGTAAACCCATGGGCCAACATCCCCATACCCATTACATAAGCCCAAAACCCAAAAAGGCCCTAAAAAGGGGAAGAGATCCTGCGATCTCTGCTTCATCTTGCGCTCTGCCTTTGACAGCCTATCGAAGTCCCAAAAATTGGTCAAACGCCAACAGGCCCCCAACACTCACCTGTGACTCGTCCTGAGTCACTTTAATCTGGGTAATTCTATCTCAAAATCCTCGATAGTGGCTCGAGCTGCATCGACTTGTTGTTGTGTCATGGCCTCCTTCCAAGTGAACTCTTGGATAATAGCTTCATTGACAGGTCCCTCTAAGCATTGTTCAGCTGCAGTGATGAATTGCTCCATTTATTCTCCTCGACCTTCGATCTCTAAGAACATTTGGAAAGCCTCATTCTGTATAGGTTGGAGCCTTTGAGTCACTTCCATGACTCTGTTATGAATGGTGTGGAACTGTTGTTGAGAAGTGCACTACTCTTGGGATCTCTTCATCCTTTCAACAGTTGATAGGGGCTTCAACTGCGCCTATATTGTTTCTGCTTGCTGCTTCGCCTCCTGGAGTTGTGACTCCAGTGCCTTCAGTTATGGATTCTCAGTGATTCTCTCATAATTTTGGGCACTGTGATCACTTAGTTGTTCACATTCAATGGCAAGGGCCTTTATTCTCTCAACTTTGAGAAGTTGCATCTCTTTGATCCCTTACATCCTGCGGGGTGTAGGGCACTGTGTGGAGATCTAAGTCTACTATTATTTGTTGTAGTTGTTGGATAGCTTTGGTGAGATACTCTACTTGATGCTCGACTTGGTATTCTACCTTTGGCTCTAAACCTATCATAGAGTGAAGTGCTCTGTTGACTGCTTCTTTCACTTCGATATGTTCTACGATAAAGTGTTATTTTTCTTGTTGAATCTGTGCCTTCTCCTCTGCAAACTTTATCTAGAGAGCAACCCTCTCCTGCTTCGCAACTCAACGTTGTTCTACGACTACTTCTTGCACTTTCTTCAAGGCTTGGGTGGCTTGTTCTATTTCTTCCTGTGTGCGATGAAGGTGACCTTCGGTCGCATCATATAGTCGGCGGAGTTGGGCTAGCTCATCTCCCAACTGTGGTTCTTCCAAGGGCAGGGGCGCAGTGGACACTGCGTGACTGGACTGAAGGGCCTGTTGTACCCCTCGGAGCTCAACCTCAATTATGTCATACATCTCCTCCTTCTGCAAGATTTTCTGTGAGGTGTCGTTTACAATTGTGATGATGAAGTCAAATTCATCGACAGTGAGCACAGTCTACATCTTGGTCAAGGTGGCTCTGGATTTATTTCGGGAAGAGGGTTTCGGGGGAGAAACCTTACTCTTCTTCAAGGGATCAGCCTCATCTCTAGGAGGTGTTATTTCCCCTTGCTTCTTCTCATCTTCTTTGACATTTATCTCTTCTACTTCATCATAACCCCCTTGTCCAGGTGATACTGAAGCATTTTTTTCTGATGCGATGCTTAAGTCTTAGAATTATGTGGTCTTCTTCCTTCTGCTGGTTCTGGGTGTGTCATGTTCTTTGTGAGTGGCCTCTGATCTATCAAGTTCGATGTCAGACACCTATGCAGGATTAGCAGGGATAAGGAGGTTTGTTGACCAGTCCATAGTTATCTCCTTGATGTCCTCTTCTATGAGATTATAGTATGATTGAAGATCCTCCTTATGCTCATCTACGCGCGTAGTGATATAGATGAAGTGTTGATTTGCACGAAACTTCATGAGGGGTCAGAATCATTGTAGGGTGTTTGGCGTCATGAGAGGTTCAGCTTCGATAGCCCTCTTTAGTTGGAGATAATATGTGTGAAAGAATGCGTTCGACTGCCACTATTTTCCCATATCACTTGAGTACCAGAGCATGGTGAACTTCACAGCAAGTAGTTCAAACAGTCCCAACGGTTTGATGGAGATATTTTTCACCATAAATGTTGTTCTACCTATTCAGGGTGTCATTCTAACAGTTATACTGTTTCCAACAGCTATATTGCTTCACCATGGCGAAGTGCCATATGGCATTGTTCTTCTATCCAAGCGAAGTTCCAGTTTTGCAAATTTTACTTCTGCGAAGTTCCCTCTGGAACCTTATGTAACTTTTTGATCTTCGATCTCTTCTTACTTAGTTTTCTAGCCTTCTTTCCAGTGAGCTTCATCTCTCTATTCCTCTTTTCGTTCTGATTCTTATATCCTCTTGGCATAGTAACTTCGCGTTGTTTAGATTATTTCCTAGGATTCAAGGGCAATACTTCTTCTCTATCTGGGGTAGGTTCTTTAGTCTTCTATGAGTCTTCATGTGTTCTTTCAACTTTGACATCCAATTTTCTGGTTCTAAATAGCTTCGATTTGTGCTCTTGTTCTTCAATCAAGTGTGTGATCCTCCTAGTCATGAAATCTTTTAATTCTTACTTCTTCTGCCCTAAGACTTCTTCTTCTTTCTTTCTGGCCTGATCCCTTTCAATCCAAGGTTTTCCTAGTAATATAGAAAATGGGGCGTTGTTCTCAATAAATTTAACAACCTCAAACTCTTCCTCTGTCGAAGTTCCATGAGCACTCATAGATATATGGGTGAGATTTCCACGTAGGTTTATCATCTTTCCTCTAAATAATCCTATTCCTCCCAATGAAGGAATCATAGAAGGATTTCCTAAAGTTTCCCAAGTTCTTTCTGTCATAATATTCACCTATTTTTATGCATCCAGAACACAGTCAATGTCGAAGCCTCCTATTCTTTCTTCTATGTACTCTTTTTCTTTGAAGATATCTGATAAGTCGATATTTCGGTGGTCATTCAGGGTTTCTTTCATTTGTAGCAATACAGTTTTTTATTCTTTCTGGGGTTCTTCCATGGTCTTAGTGTCTTGACATTTCTCATGGTATTCTTGTATCATATTCATTCTTTCAAGTTTAGCAATCATTCTAGGGAAGTCCAAAAATTCATGATCCATAGCTTTACAACAAAGACAACTGGGTCTTCTACTAGGGAATTCCTTAGAAAGATGTCCCGGTCTTCTACAACTGTAAAAAAGAGTTAATCCTCTCTTTCTCTTAAATGATCCCTATCCTTTCCTATATTGCGCACTAGGATCATGGTAGCTAACCTGCAAAAAATTATTTCTAGGATCCTGCATCCATTTATTATTCCAAACATTTTTTTTATGCATAGGAATAACATATCTTTCACTATTCTTATCAGATCTACTCATTTCAAATCTTCTTTATTCTAATTGTGCCCTAGTTTTCAGGCTAGGACAAAATTTATCAAACATACCTAGATCCATATTCTTGAAACAAAAATTTCTACTTATCTTACTTTCAGCAGGGCACAAAGCTTCCAGATCTAATTTTTTTTACTATTCTTACCTTTATCGGAGCACAAGGCTTCAAGATCTTACCTCTTTTCTTTAGATCGAAATTCTCTTCTTAGCAAAGAGATTCACAATCCAAGTAGAGTATTGTGCACCAGGGAAACAGATCTACGCACGAAGCTTTCACAGTTTTGGGTCAGATCTTCACACAGAGCTTCTTCTTCCTCATTTCCCAGCAATCACAGTTTTAGATCCCGACAATAGAACCATTTGTTGGCATAGGGGCAGACCCAGGCTTCAATGCTACAATAGTGCACCAACAAAACCCTAACTACCAGCGCTTTCGGAAACACCTGTAAAGAAGATGAAGTCTCACCCGAGGTAGAGGTAGGGGTGGTTGCAGGACTCAGATGTATGCAACCTTAGCTGGGACACAGATCTGTGATTGTAACACCTTAACAAAGCACTTAGTTATTACAGTTCGTTAATATTCATCTTTAGTTCACAGCGTCACTAAACCCTAACAACATATCAACGCAGTATTCACACAGATAAAATAGATTCAAGCACTAAGCATACCAATAGAGATCAGATCTATCATTCATTCACATTATTCAACACTAAGTTATCATATCAGATCCATCTATCATCTAACATCACACTAAGCATTGAATCACATAAACAAAAGAACAACCAAAAGCACAAAGCATTCAAAACACAAGATATGTGTGGTTCACCCCCACCCTAGGGCTACGTCCACCAACTCTTTGTCTTCTTTATTAGCTTCTTTCAATCTTCTTACATGCACAAAGCGTCAAAATCAACTCCATAGAGGATAGGAGATCTGTGCACCTTGCTAGATCCTCCTTCCTTGAGTTATAGCACAAATCCTTCCATTGTCTCTTACAATCACTTGCACTTAGCTCTGCAAGCTTCACACAGTATGCACAAAGCAATTACCACTTAGCACTTAGCACACTTGCAACTGACTAGTCACTACTAGTCACTATTCACAACTTCTTACATCACCTAGAATTCTATTTATACATTACATAATAGGCCTAAGCATGGGTAAACCCATGGGCCAACATCCCTATACCCATTACATAAGACCAAAACCCAAAAAGGCCCTAAAAAGGGGTCGAGATCCTACGATCTCCACTTCGTCTTGATCTCTGCCTTCGAAACCTTGTCGAAGTCCCAAAAATAGGTCAAAGATGACCAAGGATCCTCAAAACTTGGTCAAGGGCCAACAACCCTAAATAACCAAAATAGGACATACCCCTAAAATGGGATGGGGAGGAATCCCCAAAAGACAATTTTGGGTCTATTTGCGGCTTGTATTCTGGTTTCTTGGGCCATTGTAATCTAATCCCAATTAAGGGATTAGTGTTATAATCTAGTCCAAGTTAAAATATTAGGGTTTGGGATGCTACAAAATACCTAAAATATTTTATTGTGAATGGTGAATTTAATACAATGAAGAAGAGATAGGTGCAACCCTAAGCTAGGCTAGTTTCTCAGTTAAGGGTTTCTAGGGTAAATATTTATGTACTATGTATGTGCCATTTTTGTTCTTTGGCATTTGCTAAAAATTCTATATGCATTACTTCACTTGAAAAGTTTAAAACTTACACTAGGAACATTTTTAACGAAGTTTTGACCCAAGAAATGGTCAATTAATGCCCAAAATGGGCTCTGAAGGTCTCATGACCCAAATCACCAAAATATGACATACCCCTAAAATGGGACCTATAAGTCAATAGCTCCAATTTTTTCACTTAAAAAATATGAAAATAGATGAAAACAATTCATACCATACTCCCCATTTTGGGAGGATCTTGGTACCCAAAAAAATTTACTGGAGGAGGTGGTGAAATTTTTACTAAAGGCCTTACTTGGAAGTTGTCCTTTCAACCCAATATGCTAGAGTTCTCATTGCTCCCATCTACTTGTTTTAGAATTATTTTGAAAAATTACATCTTCTCCTAACTCTACCTAAGCTTTTGGAATTAAATTATATATAGTAGGTAAGACTTGCCTCTGATTATCCTATTGTAACATGGAAGGCTCATAGAGATTTTCAAATTTTCCACATTCACTACTGAGAAAATGCACATATATGTAAGTACACTGAGTGTGTAGGTATTATCTCCTTCCTAATCCAACACCCCAAAATGTTTATATCATATAACCTTGATCTTTATATTGGGACCTTGTAGCCTGTCTTTATTTAGATGAGACCAGACTAAGTCTCCTACCTCAAAGGTCTTCTCAATTATGTCTTGGTTTTGTCAAGCCTTATTGATTTGTAAAATACCATGGATATTCCATCAGAAAATTTCGTCACAACTCTTAAATCATTCTAAAATCGTAGATTTTTTCAGTTTATTTCCTTAGATCCCATATTAGTTCATTACTAGCGTTGCTTGAATTTATGAAATTAATTGAATATGAAAATGAAAGAACGGGAAAAATATACACACCATACACATAATTGAACACAAGATGTATCTTGGGAAAATGAATATGGTAGAAAAACCATCTAAAAGGTGAGGCTTATGCTATGTTCTCTTTTCTTCAGTTATGGAAATCAAGTACAAAGAAAGAGGCACACGCTATGGAGTTTCCTTTGACAATGTGACCTAAGAAACTGCTACAAAATATCTTACCTCCTCTGATATTCTCTCGAAATACCACTCCTTGAATGCACTACTCAGCTATGGAATAATTTCAATACAAAAGAATGGAACCCCTTCTCCTCCTCACGACCTGGTATTTAACATAGCTCGATAGTCATCTAGGGTTAGGGTTTTGATTTCCTCAACCCTCAATTAGTGATCAGGTTTGGACCTTCTAGAATGTACTTGAAAATCCACTACGTGGATAGCCTCACATGTTTGAGTAATGGGGGATGAAGTGGCATCCACTCGTACCATGGTGGTCAACAAGGTAGATCAACTTGCAAGAGGCATAACTTTCACATACAATCTCTGATTGAGGTGATTCTTGAACCATTGGAAAGGTCTCAGTGTGTAGAATATGGAATATTCCTAAAATGTAGGTTTGTACAAAAATAAAATTCCCTTGATGCCTCAAAATTGCTCTGGAATATTTCATATGGTTTTTTGGACCCAATTTTATAAATTGGGACTTGCCGCTAAAATGAATATGCACGTTGATTCCTCCATTTTTTTCCACGTAGAAAGTATTGAGATAGATGAAAAATTATATAATAATCCAATATAGATCATACTTCCCCAATTCGGGTGGATTTTGGTCCCAAAAATATTTATTGAATGAGGTGAGGAAATATTTACTCTACCATCTCCCTAGAGTACCATTTTTTCTTGCATGAATTCATCCTTTCAATCCAATCTACCAAACATCATGTTGCATATGTCTTGTACTTATGGACCTCTTCTGCAAAAATGTGTCCTGATTTTCCAACTCTACATATGCATTTGGTGTTAAGTCCTCTATGGTAGGTAGGACCTACTCCTCCTCATGATCCAATATGGAAGGCTCATAGAGTTTCAAATTCTCCACATTCACTACTTAGTAAATGCACATGTATGGGGGTAGATTGAGTCTGTAGACCTTATATCCCACCTTCTCCAATACCTTAAAAATGCCATACTACATATTTTTGATATTCTTAATAGGACCCTATAGTCTTTCCTTGTTCAACTTTAACCAAAATCTATCTCCTACTTTGAATTATTTTTTTTTGGGGTGATCATGATGTTCCTTGTGCCTTTATTTTGACTTCTTCAGTGTCTCTTGTACTTGTAAATGGATCAGCCTAATATTTTCAAAACAAAACTCTGATTTTAATGGTTATCCTATGGTGTATTCCCTCACTCCTCCTTACTTTATTTAAACAACATCTAAGAGCGAAGGCGACAAATAACAAAAACAGGTTTCAAAAGGGGACTTACCAGTAGAAGTGTGGACCACTTTGTTAGAAGAGTGTTGAGTATAGATCAGATTTTCATCCTAGGTATTTAGATGCTTCTTATTATAACCCCTCAAAAGTTTTAGAAAATTCAAGTTGACTAATTATGTTTGTCCATTTGTTTATGTATGAAATGTTGTAGATATCTTCAACTTCATGTCCATTTTCTCCCTAGGTGTAGTCCAGAAGGAACTAAGAAATCTAGTAACCATGTATGAGATGATGCTCATTGGTATAATCAGTTTGGAGATGAGTGTGAGTCAAATTGCTTGCAGAAAAGAGAGGAATTTTGTATGGGTAGAACAAGTAGTTGGAGAAAGTCATGTTTTTGCATGAGCAAGGGGGGGAATAGGGAAAAAAGAGAGAATTGGAGTTGGAGCGACCATGGAGGGTGAATTCTGGAGTGTTTTTGGAGCTAAAGACTGAAGAGGCAATTTTGTATGCTTGTAGAATAACTATGTTTTCCAACCTGAAGAGTGAACTCATGGGTGAGTTGCACTATAAAAACAATTGATTGTTGTTCTTTTACTAGTAGTTTTCCTAGCAATGATTTCCCTTGATTTCCCAGTAGTGAGAATCTTGGTTACTTGTGCCAGAGAGACCTTGATAAATGAATGGGATGCTTGATGGACTGAGATAAGTGAAGGGGTACATTCCTTGGGTTGGGCAGGTCAAGAGGAAGAGAGCTGGAAGAAGTTCGGGATAGTTGTAGGAGAATACCAATGGGTTATGGGATATCTAAGTTGTGAGTGGACTATGACAGGCACCCTATTTTATGGAATCCTATCCCCAAATCAGGGGTGAATTTTTGTTGATATCTATAACATCAAGTCTATGGTTGGGTGGAACGTCTGTCCCAAACAGTTGGTTGCACAACTATTTTAAAAAGATAAGTGTTTATCTGTTTTTCTGAGTTATTTATTAGTTAAATGTTTTGCATTTTTATTTTGTGTATGAGAATGAATTATATTTTGTTGCAATAAATTTATCAGTCGCATTCATGTTTATTTAGAATTTTGTATTTTCATTTAATTAATGGTACCTGAATGGTTAAATATGTGTGTATTCTTGCAGCTAGTAAGCTACAATATTAGTTAGTAGAAAATTTCACATTTATGGGTATTTCTGCATGGTAATGTTCCTCGGTTAAGTTGGGGGACATTAAAGAGATAAAGGTTCAATACTGAGAGTTGTATGGACCAAGAGCTAGTGTGAATTGGGAAAATTTGTTGTTAAATATTTTTTTCTATGATGAATTTGGGGGAAAATGGTGAACCAGAGTGAAATCCCCAAATTTGTTGGTAGATTCAAGTTTAATTGCTTAAAAACCATTGAAGGGAAGATTTATGGTAGTAAGTTGTAGGTTTTAGAGTTGAAATCCTTCCTATGTTGTTGAATTCTATGTTTTCATGGAAATTGTGAAGTTTGGTGATCGAAGGCCCAAATTATTTCAACCTCGAGAATCAACAGTCGAGATTCATCTATGAAGTCTGGAGAGAGGTTTCCCAATAGGTTTTCAAAAATATGGTTTCAGAAAAAACTTGAAGTGTGGCATGAGGTTAATTTGAAAGGGAGAAACTTGATGGTGTGAGCCCGAAAGAATGAGAGTCGTTGATCGAAATTACTCTCAATCATCATATATTGCAAAGAAATTATTTTTGTAAGGATTTGTCAAAACTCTGGGGAAAATTTGCATTATGTTAAAGTTCATCTGACCGAATTAAAGTTCAAGTAGTTGTAATTTTTTGCGAATATATGGACCTTCAGATGCCAGAGATGTCATTCATTAGATCTTTTGGAAAGGTGGATTATGAAGGGTCTGTTTAGAAATCCTGGTGGTGGTGGTGTGTTTACAAAAGAGATTTTCTAACCAAGGTAACCAGTGTGCATCTTGGAAACTCAAGATGATCGGGGTCATTGGTTGGCATGAATGTTGACCGTTTGATCTATAAGATGAGCATGTTGTCTTGCAAGGGATGATTTTGGAAGGGAATTACATGTCATATTACCATGTTGTATGACACATCAACAAGGATAAGTGAATCAAATAATATGATGTGGAATTTGGGTACATATGGGACCCACAATGGCTTTTGGTAAAGGTAAAGGCTAAAGACTTAAGGATTAATCACGACCATTCATCAGGAGAAGAGATTAGATATTGATATTCCTTTGGGGATCGAAGATTTGAAGGGATAATTTGGAAGACCATGTACGAAATTCCTAGGTTAGGAAAATTACCTGAAGGAATGTTTCCAATGGGCTTTGAAAAGAAGTGTTTTCGATGGTTTCAAAAAGGATGTTTCTGAAGGAGAAAGCCCAATATGATTTTGGAAGGATCTACAAGAATGGGGAAATTTATTTATTTTTATGGGAAGAACCCAAGAAAAATATTTGACAAGCTTGTGGGACGATGACATGGGCAAATTAGAGGAGGACACATTCATTCAACAGGCCATGTCAGTCGGATGTTCTGTGAAAATTATCAGTTTTGAAGGTCTTCAACTTGTGGATACATTTTGAGGGATTAAATAGAATTTTCAAGAGATACCTAAATGAAATAAATATTGAGAGCTTCCCAATGAGATATCTCAAACTTAAATCAGTTCTCCTATGAGAAAGTTACAACCTAAAACAATACATGATATATTTCGGTAGCAATATAATTCCAGAGGGCATAAATCCTTTCTCAAAAATCATTTTTGGGAACATCATTAGTTTATGTAAATATCATCAACCATAGAAGACATCCATTGAGCCAAATTTGGAATATGGGTACACAGAAATGTATAGGAAGAGAAAGAATACATCTAAAAATGGGAAAACTGTCAAAACTTCTGCAAACTGTAATTATCAGTCTGGAGCCCAAATAAGGGTGAAATTTTTATATATCATTAAGACTAAATAGGAATGAAGATACCCAATTTTTATTTGTCAAAATTGCAAAGGATTTGGTGTAGGGATGCTTAAACAGGGATAAAATTGTCAAGTTAGGAGAAAGTGTAAAAACGACATAGTTCTCATTTCTAGATTGCTACATATTTTGACTAGAGCATTAGTTTGATAATATTAGAGTGGTTGTGAATTAGGTATTAATAGTTTTATCTATGTCTCATATAAAAATTTCCTTGGTTCCTAACATATTTACCTATGTAGGTGGCCAAAGTTGATGTTTGAGATTTTTTTGCACTTGGGGGGAGGTGCACAAGAGGAGTAAGGTGGCAATATTCAATTGCCCATAAATTTATGTTAAGAATTTGGATTTGAGAAAATGACTAATAAATAGAAATATAATGAAGAATTAAATCATCATGTAAACCCATAAAAGGGATTGGAGCAATAAATTTCACAGTCAACTCGGAATAAGATTATTGGTGGCCATTAAAGAGAAGAAAAATGATGCATTCTTTTTCCAAAATTGTGCATATGTGCATATATTGTTTTTTCTAACATAGAGTTTATTGCATGCACACTTTATTACGGGAATTAAGAGGTTCGAGAGGTCATTTTAGTTCATGTATGAGAATTGCAATCATGGAGGATTCCCAAGGGTCCTACAACCATAAAGACAAAATTAGAGGGTTGCATGTTAGCATGGGAAATGTTGAGATAGATCCTAATGGAAGAATATGCAGACAATATCCTGTAACTATGAGAAGCATGCAGAGAAAAATGTAGATATATAGGGAAGATAACGAGAATATCATGAAATCTCAAGAGGAGATACTACAGAGTCTGAATATGCTACAGAGGAAAGACAATAAAGACTTTGGCACAAAGCAAGCAACAAGTAATAGGAAAGTGGCAGTGTCTAGATCCCATAGCATAATGGATGATCATGGGAATGAAAAATAGTCAAGTATTATGAGCAGGTTCCATCATTCCCCAAAGAAATCCACTAGAATAGATCAAGAAAGTTCAAGGCCATGGAGCATCCCAAGTGTGTCTCCTGTCAGAAGGCTAAAGATAAGGCCTGAGTCAAACATTTTCCAAGGTGAATTTAAGAATATAAACCACCAACTTTCCATGGTGAACATAGAAAGGGAGAATAGGCCGAGGCATAGTTGTTGGAAATGAAGAAATATTTCCAGTTTGCACAATTACCCATCGAGGGTAGAAACAAGAATTACAACCTACCACTTGCAATGAAAGGTAGTTATGTTGTGGGATAAGCTTAAGAAAGCCAAGAACCTTAAAGATAAGAAGGTCTCATGGAGGAAATTCAAAGGATATTTCTAGAAGAAATATTTGTCAGATAATTACAATGAAAGGGGTATGAAATATTTCTTTGAAATCAAGCTGGGAGGCATGACAATGGATGAATATGAGAATATTTTCTTTGAGTTTCTAAAGTATATGGGCTTCATAAAGGATGAGAAGGTCAAAATAAAAAGGTTTCTAAGTGGGTTACCTTCCTTCTACAATTCCAAGATACAATATGATAGTTCTGGGACTTTGGAGGAGACCATAAGGATAGAAAAGCATATTTATGAGTAGAGTAGAAGGAGACTAGTTTTCCAAAAAATTTGGATTGACAAGATGAAAGGAAAGAGGGATCAAAATAAGAAAGTTTTAAGCTGCCCTTTTTCAAGAACAACTCACAAGAAAATAATCAAGGACATTCAACCCAAAATGAGCTCGAGATGGAATATTCATATGGGAAAAGTCCAAGGAAACATCTTGTACAATGTTGGGGATGTGAGGAAAATCACTTATATAGGGACTGACCTCACAAAGGAAAAATAATGAGGAAAATCCACAGCATTCAGAAGGATGAAATGGTGGAATACATGGCAGGAAACATGTCAAGGATGTATGCATCCTTGGACAACAAGTAAGAAGAATATCAATCCCCCATGATTGAAGTGGAAAGTAAGATTGGAAACCATCCCATAGCAATTTTAATTGATTCTATAGCTAGTTGTAGTTACATAAATTCTAACATTGTTGAAATATTTCACTTACAAAGGAGTAAGCATAAGAAATCTTGATTATTTTAGTTAGTCATAGGGGCTAAGAGGAAAATCAATGAGTTGGTTAAATATTTCCTAATAGACATGAATGGACTCGTCACAAAGGTAGATGTGAACATCATACCATTGGGTTCATATGACTATCTAATTAGCATGGACTGGTTGGAAAAACACCATTTTTTCCTATATTTTTACAACAAGACAATCACTTGTCTTGATGAGGTAGGGTAGGAAGGAAAGGTTCAAATCATTCCAAGAGTTGTGGACATTAGAGAAGTTTCATCCATGTAGAGGAAGAAATAGTTTCATGAAGGGGTGTCATATTTTTGAAGCCAATATGAAAGAGGCAACCAAAGATAAAGTGGAAAGCATTGAAGACCATCCAATGTTGAGGGACTTTGAAGACATTTTGGGGAAATCTGAGGACTTCCACCAAAGAAAAAGATTGATTTATCTATTTATTCGATGCTAGGAGTTGCCCAAGTGTCCAAGACACCTTACATAATGGGCACACCAAAATTGAAAGAGTTATAGATGCAACTTGAAGATAAATTAAAGAAGGGGTATATACGCCCAAGTGTGTCACCTTGGGGAGCCCCAATGCTTTTTATGAAGAATAAATATGGAACCTTAAGGATTTGTATTGTTTTCAGATAGTTGAATGAGGTCACTATAAAAAACAAATATGCTTTTCCAAGGATTGATGATATGTTCAATCAACTAAAAGGTGCAAGAATATTTTCCAAGATTGACTTGAGATGATGTTATCACCAAGTGATGATAAATGAAGAGGATATCAGCAAGACAACATTCATAACAATATACATGCATTACGAATTTATGGTAGTGCAATTTGGGCTATCAAATGCCCCAGTTTTTTTCACATGCTTGATGAATGGAGTGTTCAAGGAATACCTAGGCAAGTTTGTGATTGTGTTCCTAGATGATATACTCATCTACTCAAAAAAAAAAAAGAGCATGAGAAGAATTTAAGAATGGTGTTGCAAGTTTTAAGAGAACAAAAATTGTATGCCAATATAAGTAAGTGCATCTTTTATGAAAAGAAGATTCACTACTTGGGGCATATTATTTCAGCAGATGGGATAGAAATGGATTCTAAGAATATACATGCCATTAGGGGATGGAAAGTGCTAATAAATGTCACAGAGTTCAGGTCATTCATGGTTCTTGTAGGTTATTATCAAATATTCATAAAAATATTCACAAATATTGCAATCCCAATCATTTATTTTGAAAAGAAGGAAGTGAAATTTGAATGGACGTATGGGTGTGAAGAGAGCTTTCAACAATTGAAAGACATTTTGAAAAGTGTGTCAATCTTAAAAAATGTAGCACTGGATGGAGATTTTGTAGTGTGCATTGATGCATCCAAGGAAGGGCTTGGTGGAGTCCTCACTCAAAAAGATCATGTGGTGTGATATGAGTCTGAAAATTAAAAGAGCATGAGAGGAATTATGATACGCATGACTTGGAATTAGCAGGAATTGTTCATGCACTAAAAATATGGAGACATTACATCATGGGGAGAATATTTGAGCTAAGGATAGACCACTATGGTCTGAAACATTTGTTTGGACAACCCACATTAAATTCCATACAAACTAGATGGCTCGAATTTCTTAGTGAATATGACTTTGAAATTAAGCATATAAAAGGCAAAGACAATCAAATGGTTGATTCACTCAGCAAAAGAGCACATGAAATGCACTATTTAGATCAGTGCTATTTGAAAATAAAATAAACATTGAAACAAGGTATTTTTTAGCATAAATTTATTTATTATGAACTAAATGCACTATTTAGATCAACATTATTTGAAAATAAAAGAAACATTGAAACAAGGTAATTTTCAGCATAAATTTATTTATCATGAACTAAAAGAGGATGCAATGCTCATGTATAGAGGCAAGGTATATGTGTCAAATTCAAGAGAGATGAAAAATATAGTGCTAAGATAAATGCACAATGTGCTATATGTTGGGCACATAGGATATCAAAAATAAATTGTATTTGTAAGAAGCCAATACTTTTGACCAAGAATGAAGAAAGAAGTGGTTGATTATATAGCCAAGTGTTTAGAGTACCAGCAGGTAAAAACAAAGCATAGACATCCGGTTGGGTTGTTACAGCCATTCCCCATTCTAGAATGGAAGTGGGAAGTATTTACAGTGTATTTTGTTACATAGCTACCTAAGACAATGAAGCAACATGGTGGTGGTGAAAAAATTGGCTAAGGTTGCACAATTTGTCCCAGTAAATACTATACACAAGGAAACAAATATTGCAAAGGTGTACATGAAAGAATTTTCCAAGCTACATGGAGTGCCCAAGGCAATAGTTTTAGACAGAGATCCAAATTTTACATCCAATTTTTGGAAAGGGTTTCTCAAAGGCTTTGGGACAAATTTAAATCTCATTACAGCATATCACCCAAAATCAGATGGGAAAACAAACAAGACCAACAGAAAAATTGAATAGATGCTCAAAATGTATGTGATGGACTATACATAAAAGTGGGAGGATTACATCCACTTAGTTGAATTTTCTTACAATAATGAGTATCAAGACTCATTAAAAATGATCCCATTTGAAGCATTGTATGGCAGGAAATGTAACACGCCAGTGCACTAGGATAACCCAACAGATATAGTTTTCATTGAGCTAGATTTGTTGAAGGAAATGGAAGAACATATGAAAAAGATAAAAAAAAAAAATTAAAAGTTTCCCACGACAGGAAGAAAAGTTATGCAAACAAGAACAAAGTTTTCAGAGATTTTAAAGTGGGTGAATATAAATTTATAAAAGTGAAAGTGAAAAGAAGTTTGCAAAGATTGGGTTGTTTCCAAAGTTGGTAGAAATATATTGTGGGCCTTTTGAGATATTAGAAAAGATAGGCCCAGTTGCATACATACTAGCACCGTCTGCATCCATGAGATTGAATAATTTATTTCATGTGTCATTATTAAAGAGATATGTGGCTAACCCTAACCACATAATTGATTGGACTATGATCCAGGTGGAAGAGAAAGGGGATTTCCGGGTGGAACTAGTACACATCCTGGATTGGAAATTTAAAGAGATCAAGAACAAAGCTATAGGATTTTTAAAGGTTCAATGGACCTGTTGTAGTCCTGAAGATGCAACATGGGAGAACAAAGAATCTATGTAGGAGGAATTCCCGTAATTTTTTTATAATTTTGAAGAAAACAAAAGATAAAAATGCAAGACTCCATTTTGGGCAGCTAGAGTTCTCGAACCACATCTCAAAGTTCTTGGTCATGTGCACTGAAAACACGAATAAAAAAATGGTGTAGCTCGATGGACTAATTGTAGTGAAGGGGGCACATTCCTTGGGTCAACAGATTGAGAGGAACAAGAAATTATGGTTGGAATTTTTATTCGAGGTTAAATAGATTGCATAAATTTTGTTTTATGAATATTATTATGTACATTTGTATATGTATATAGGCATAGTCTTGTGCACTAAGGATGATGAACAATTGTAGGGAAGGGGGAATGTAATGTCGCTGCTATAATCCCCAGTTTAATTAATGCATAATTTAGATATGAATGTGGCTATGGCCAACTGATGTATTATGCGAATTGTATTTTCTAAATTTTTAATAAATAAAATGTGATGCCAGTTGTTGGGGGACATGGACAAAAATGGGGGATAAGTTTTCCACAAGAGAAGGGAGTGTCTAAGATGGGTCCAAGGGGAATATTATTTCTAGGAATGAATCCAAACCACCTTCCTGCATTTTATTATCATTGGGGATAACTTCTATTTTTTGTTTGAGTGTATGAGATCCTAATCATTAAACTCATGTAAGAGGGTGGGTGTGAGAAGTCACATCTCGTAGTTATTGGAAGAATGGGGTTGAGTACAATTAGTTTGGGGATGAGTGCGAATCAACTTACTTGGAGAAAAGAGAGGAAATTCATATGGGTGGAGAGGGTAGTTGGAGACAGTCAGTTTTTTGCATGAGTGGGGGGAGAACATGAAAAAAGTGAGCATTGGAGTTGGAGAAAACATAGAGGGTGATTTCTAAAGTTTTTTGGAGCTAAATATTGAAGAGGAAATTTTTCAGGCTTGTAGAAGAACCATGTTTTCAGGCCTAAAGAGTGAACTCATGGGTGAATTTCATAGTAACAACAAGTGATTGTTATTGTTTTACTAGTAGTTTTCCTAGCAATGAGTTCCTTTAAATTCCTAGTAGTAATATTCCTCGTTACCTATGCTAGAGAGACCCCGATAAACTAATGGGACACATGATGGAATAAGAGAAGTGAAGGGGTTCATTCCTTAGGTTGGGTAGGTCAAGTGAAATAGAGCTAGAGGAAATTTGAGATAGTTGTAGGAGAATACCAGTGGGTTGTGGCATATCTGAGTTGTGAGTGGACTATGAGAGACACCCTATTTTGTGTATTTCTATCCCAATATCGGGGGTGACTTTCTGTTGATATATAGAACAAAGAGTCTATGTTTGGGTGGAACATCCGTCCCAAGCATTAGGTTGCACAACTATTTTTAAAATATAAGTGTTTATCTTTTTTTCTAAGTTATTTATGAGTTAATTGTTGTGTGTTTTTACTCTATGTATGAGAATGAATTGTATGTTGTTGTGATAAATTTAGTAGTTGCATTCATGTTTATTTAGCATGATGTAGATACATTTAATTAATGATAGTTGAATGGTTAAATCTATGTGTATTATTGTAGTTGGTCAACTACAAGATTAGTTAGCAAAAAATTTCAAATTTATGGGTATTTCCACATGGTAATGTTCATCAGTTAAAATAGGGGATATTAAAAACATGTTTGTTTCTTCTTGTCCTCCAATGGTCTTTTTACAAGGAATAGGAATGCGCATCTTGTTGAACTTTTCAACTACCACAAAAAAATAGTTGTGTCCCTTCCTGGTTGTTGGTAAATCAAGGATAATTTTAACGATGGAAATTTATCTTAGAATGTAGAAACCTTGGTGAATCTTATTAGTACTTAATATGAAAAGTATAAAATGTTTGGTGATATTTTTATAAAAATATTCAAATTTCTAATGATTTTATATAGTTTATAAAATTTGGGTTATTTTTAAGGTAAAAAAATGTTATTCTATAGAATTTGGACAAATCAATTT